>JAPMOR010024075.1:290500-323671 GCA_026543865.1 Argiope aurantia
TATATATATATATATATATATATATATATATATATATATTGTAGAGATGAAACAAAAAAGATGGATGTTACGTAATTGTTATTCATACCACTAAATATTAAATTTCAATTATTATTAGCTTTATTTTTGTATTAGTTATAATAATTTTCTTGTAAATGAATCAATTATTATATCCCTACACTAAACTATCATTTTATTCTTCAGTAGGAGCTCTTCAAAAATGTTTCGAAGAATACAGAGAAAGAAACCAATCCCGAGATAAATATTTTCTCAAATTATATAGGGTGTCGGAGAACAGTTGGAAACTGTAAAAAATAATAAAAAAATAACAAATCGTGTTTCAACTATAATTTTTTTTAAGTGAAAGCACATTCTTAAAGGCTATTTTTCATGTAAGTAACATGCCGATTTGATGAACCAGGGGGTCGTAAATTATTGAAAACGGAAAAGTAGTTTAGAACCCTTATTTGCAGAAATATTAAAACTTTAAGAAAAATAAAAGCTTGAAAATATAATAAATTTCATACTCTTTCATTTGATATAAATCCTTAGTGTGAAAACTGGGGAGGTTTTAATATATTCAAGAAAAACTAAAATGTTTGCCTGGAAACATTGCTGCAACATCGGTACCGATGTTTACTGAGGGTGTTGCCAAATTCGAAAGGTAAATTTAGAGAACTGATAGTAGGCATTAAAGAGATGAAAAATTATCATAAAATATAAGATCGCAGGAGACGTTTATTCTGTGAAACTCGCAAAAACAGACATCGAAGAAGCAATTAGCCTGGCGAAGAGAAATGAATGAGAGGATTTGGAACAAGGTACTCGAGAAGAATGAGCTTTCTCGTATCTAAATTCTCCATGCGTTCGAGGAATATAAAAGCAGCGAGCAGTGCAGAATGGATTGTTGATAAGTTTCATTCGCAGACAACTTATCAGATTTCAGGAATGACGGATATGCGTTTAATTTACGGCCGAGCAGATGGTAATGGATGCCTCGCACAAAGAATATGCCAAGAGCAATATCCAAGTAGGCGTTGTCCTCACCACAGCACCTTTGCAAATATGGATAGAAGGTTGCGAGAGACAGGATCCTTCAAAATAACTAGACCAAATGCTGGGCAAGAACGAAGTTTGACTTGAAACACCTGAAACAGAAAACCGAGTTTTGCAGCGCTTTGCCGATACCCCATTAACAAGCATGCGATTAGTTGCAGCTGAATTGGGTATTTGGAACCAAATGGTGTGGAAAGTCATGCTTGCTGAAAACATGCATCCGTTCCACTTGCAGAAAGTCCAACTCCTATGCGATGACGATTTCCCACGTCGGATGGAGTTCACACGCTGGAGGCTTGGTGCCAACACAGGAAGATGTACTCTTTCCTGCAATTCTCAGATGAAGCCTGCTTTACGGGAGAAGGTGTCTTCAACACGCACAATGCACATATTTGGTCGTCCGAAAATCCTCATATGACTATTTCGTCGAACGTACAATTCTCGGAGGAAGGAATTCTCGGAGATCATCTGTTGGGACCGTATCTTATGCCCGAACACCTCAGTGGCGCAAAGTACCTTGTTTTCTTGCAGCACGTCCTTCCGGATTTACAGCAGGGAATACCGGCCATTGCACGCCAGAACATGTGATTAATGCATGATGATGCACCAGCACATTTTTCGAATTCCGTGCGTAACTACCTAGATGATACATATCCTGGGAGGTGGATTGGACGCGGCGGATCTGTTGATTGGCCTCCACGTTCCCCGGACGTCAGTCCCTTGGATTTCTTCTTCTCAAAAACCTTGACCGCGGCTTTTATTCCTTAAATATTGGCCATAGACATATACTATAAATTAGAAAGTTGCTTAAAAAGAGTGCAAAATGTTATGAAATCGATAAAAAATTCCAGGGCGTTTAAAAAAAAACAAAATTTAAATTTTTTACGGATTCTGTACAAAAGAATTCCCAATGAGTAAAACGTGCTCCATCCTCTAATAAGGTCTTGTATAAAATTTCACAATTTTATCATGAAAATTCTCAAAGATATGTTAAAACAAAGTTGGAGAAGGATCAATCACAAATTAAAATGCAAATGTTTACAGCTTCAGTGCAGATGACGCGACGCAGGAGGGCATCATAATAAAATTAAATATGCTTCATATCTTTGGTTTTAAATACAAATATTAAAATCTATGCTTAATGAAAAATACTTTAAAATTTTGTATCATGAATTACAGAATATAACTTAAAAATAGCACCGTCAGTGAACTTGTAAAAAATCTTATGTAATCTTTCATTAAAGTAATATTTCCTTATGTAACCTTTCCTTTATGTAATCTTACCTTTAAGTTATTATTTCTACACATTTTTAATACTTTTGAACCAATAAATAGTAAAATTATTATTTATTTATTCAATCATTGCTTTCTTTGTTAATTTGTGTACTATCTCTAAAACACGAACATCCGACATGATTTTTCCTGTTTGCGAACTCATATCCAGGTATCGAAAAGTGGTTTAAGTCAGCATTTATGTAGTTTCATATCCTTGAGACTTTTTGTGATAAAACGCTGAAATTTCGTATATGACCTTATTAGAAAATGCGGCACATTTTACTTAGTGGGATTTTTTTTTTACAGAGTCCCTGTTTGAGACACCCTGTTTGAGACTTATATATATTATAATAAAGCGCTAAATTATGAAAAATTAATGAATAAAAAGCGTGTAAATGATACAAATGTGCATCAATTTAAAAATGAAAGAACTGCGCTATTATGAGAGAATAATATGTTAAAGCGATGCTGACGTTTATTAATGTAACAGGATCTCTCAAGATCAAATCTTGAGCTACCTTTCAGTCGAAGAATGGCGTTAAAAACACTTTTATTTAGCTTGACTTTTTACATGTTTGCAAAGATAAAGTTTTCTTATCCATTTTTCTCACCGTTCTTGATGTTCTAGAATATTGAAATTTTGTATTCTTGTGTATTTTCCATGTATATCATTTTGAAAGTTTTCTTAATTTAATTATCAGCTCACCATTTGACTACATTTTGTCCTTTTACTTGTGGTTCCTCCTGGTATTATGTATATAATATTTTTGCATTCAGTGCATTTTATCAGTTGTTATTTAAGGTAATTGCAATTAGTATTAGTTACCAACTACCACTCATAACAAGCGTATCTCTTTCCTGTAGCGTACATATGATATATATACATATATATAAATATATGGATAAATTTTAAGAGTAAGTCAGGTATTCAGAAAGTATCATTTTTACACCGAACGCACACGAAATATACTACAAGTTCCTTGTATCAAAAAAATTTATAATTTATAATTAAAAAAAACACCGTTGCATAAACAACTCATTACAAGCCGTTTTTCTTTAAACCTGTGTTGTATACTTGTGTTATATTCATTCCCTATTTGCACAATAAGTTGTTACAATGTCTATACGATATTGTCCGGTATTCAGAATATTAAGCACCATCTTGGAGATATCGTACAATATCTTGTTCGAATACGGGTTTTCCCCTCCTTCATTTACTATCAAATAACTGTTACTGCCTCTTTTATTATTAGTGACCCCCATATTTTTTTATATAAATGATTCTCTTTTTTTTTCCTGATTTATCTTTAGAGTTTAATGCAATTTAAGAGTTGCAAAAATTCTTAGGTATGTATAAAATAAATAGACTAAAAATCTATAATATAAAAAATAATTTTAGAAAAGAATAATAAAAGAATCATTTACATAATTTCTTCCCTGCTCCCATTTTATTTTATTTTTATATTGTATCTCATTTTATCTCATCAGTATCGTTTTTTGATTTCTCTCACTGACGCGTTTTATGCGTGAAACGGGAAATTAATTTTTATTTTCTTTTATTTCTATTACAGTTTTAGAATTTGTATTTGAATTTTTCTGTTTTTATCTTTATATGTATATTCATACATCTGTTTTCCAGAACAATAGCAACTGCCACTCCTGAATCTTCCGAGCAGATAGTTCGCACTGTGACCTCAACTTGCACAACTGCTTCCACAGTGGATGATCCTGCCGATCTCCGTGCATCTGTGGACGAGCAAGCGCCTTCTTCTTAAGAGACGGGCACCCGTGAGATCGAATTGAAGCGGAGTGCCCATTCAAGTGCCGAACCTGTTGTTTAAATTTGTTGCGTTTATTCTTATGATTTCTTCCCTCGCAAGTGCCGCCAGTGGCTTTCATTTCAAAAGAGAGATGAGCAAAATTCCTCAGCTAAATATTTTTTTACGTGCAAGAGAATACATTTGATAAAGAGGACGAGTTCAACTGGCGTTTCAGTTCTTTTTCGGATGTTGCCAATTTTACTGCGTGCCATAGTCTGTTTTTGCCATTTCGCTTTAGCGGCAGAGTCTGTCCTCGACACACAGAAGGGACTGTGCAGTGTCCGATCACCTAAACGAGTGCCTGCTGCTTGATTCTGTTCGCATACGTGTAGCATTTAGAAGTGTGCCCAGAATCTGTTCACACAAACAAAGTGTCCTTCTTGAACATTCTGTTGCAATGAGTCTTGTGTTAGCGTAGTTCTTGATATCGATTTAGGAAACTTAATTTTTGAAAACAGAAAAAGCAGGAATTTTTCCTCACACACGTACGGCGTTCTTTGCTTAACGGAAAGGGTTCAAATGGAAAAAAATGAGAGAAATCGGTTTTTAACGAAACGATACTTTTAGAATAGGTATATTAAAATTTGAGAAAGGTGGAGTCCTCAAGTTCCTGACAGTGCTGCAAAACGCAAGCATATCTTCTCTTCTGTCACTGAGAATATTGAAACACTGAAAGAAACTTAAAAATATGAAAAATTAAATAAAATGTTTTATATTTATTTCACCATCCTAGTGGTGCAGTGCCGAGATTTTTTATGTGTTCTCATTGCTTGCTGTCTACTTTGAAAATCTGATGAGCATATCTAGTACTTGATGCAGCTTGGATATTTGAAAAGAATCGGTCGCTGATGCACCGAATACTATACTTGATTCTCATACGTTCTTTATCGTAACAGAGCAGCACAATATGTTAATTTAGAGTCTATAGTATTCACTGTGTCTGGTGAAGAATATGCCTTTTTATCTCAAATTATGCATTGCGCGCGAATTTTTCAGCTGAAAACAACTTATGCTGCTGCGTTTGTTTGGCGGGATTTTTCTGAAGGGAAGCTCAAAGTTCTGACATCATCTGATGCGGTGTAATGAAAAGTAATTGGAAACAAATATAATTTTTGAAACATTTATCATCGGATGTTGTTTGCTCTTTTCTCCGGGAAGAATGCATACTGTTTTTGAAAGTAAATTGAGGAAAATGCAATTGTCGAAGCTCATATAAGTTATATTTCCACTGTCCAAAGCTTTTTAAGTAGTTTAGTACTTAAATTTAAAATTTGAAAAAGAGAAAAGATAAACATGAGATTTTTATTTATTTTTCACTTGTTCTAAAAATGTATTTAAAGTCTTAAAAATATTTCGAAAATGCTTGCGCCAATTTTATATAAAATTAACACAATTAGCATGATCTAACTAATGTTGAGAAATGAAATGCAGTACTTTGTATATTTTTTTGAAATATGAAACCTATGTGAACATATGTATTCAGTAATCAGCTGTGTTTTAAAATCACAATGTCATGAGATTTTTTTTAATGTCATAAAGCTGTGAAATAAACATTACTGCCTTATCCTTGTGAAGTTTGTCTTTTTATTTCGTTTGTGCGTTACGGCAGCTCCGAAGCTAACTCAAAACCCAGATAAACAACATATTTCTTAGAATGGCTGACAAAAGATAATTGCAGTTTGTAAAGAACAGTGTGCTGGTTTTATTTGGAACTTTAAGCACATTTGTGTGTTCTACTTACGTGGTTCCGTGAATATGCACGGAAT
Source organism: Argiope aurantia (assembly GCA_026543865.1). Taxonomy (NCBI): domain Eukaryota; kingdom Metazoa; phylum Arthropoda; class Arachnida; order Araneae; family Araneidae; genus Argiope; species Argiope aurantia. Next base: position 296,418 of record JAPMOR010024075.1, read on the forward strand.
TTTATAAATGCACACACACACACACACACACAAAAAAAAAAAAAAAACTTTTTTTTTTTAAATCAAGACATGATCAAAAATAATTATTATAATAATTTACAGAATATATGAATATGCTCCTAGAAACTTCCAAGGAAGATATACACACATGGAATTTTGGTTTAGTTATAAAATGCTTTCAGACAGTAATTCGTTACAAAAATGTGTACTTAACTGCACAGGAATAACTGAAAATGGGATTGCGACGTATGCTCTGTTGGTAACTGCTTAGGTTAGCGCTAAACCCTGCTTCTCTTCGAGAACTAAAAAGTAATATACATAAACATATTAGAGGGGGGAAACAGAAAAAAAGATTTGTTTTAAAACTTGAACCCTTTGAAATCGCTTCATTACCGAATCAATATCGACTACACAATAATACAAGCAAAGGTGCAGTGACTTTAATTTTACGTCATAGATTCGGAGAAAGAGGGCCCTGTATATTTAGTTAGCGAGAAGCAATCAAAACGGCGATTTTTACCACATACGGATTACTATCAAAGATACACTAAAAATTATTACAGCAAACGGAAGGAAACCCGGAATTTTACATTGAGAACAAATTTCATAATTCTCGGACACTTAGATCCGGAGAAAGAAAGACTTCAACATTTCGGTCGTGCTCGCCGAGAAGCGGTGGAAACGGCGACTTTTACCATACATAGAATTCTATGAAAAATACACTAAAAATTATTACAGGAAACGGAAAGGGACACGGAATTATATACAAGAACAAATTTGAACATTCTTGAACAAGGAGATTCAGAAAAACTTTGATAGGACGTGTATATTTCGTTTCTTACCGGCGACCTTTTCCATATATCCATTTCTATCAAAGTTACACTAAAAATTATTAGAGGACACTGAATTATATTTCCAGAACACATTTTAAAATTCTCGTCACTTAGATCAGGAAAAAGATACGCAATCGAAAAGGTAAAGTTTTTCCATACATCGATTCCTATCAAAGATACATTAAAAATTATTACATACAGAAGAAATTTGAAAATTCTCAGACATTTATATTTGGAGAAAGAGGGGTGTATTTATTTTGTTATTTCTCGCCGAAAAGAGATCGGAACGGCGACTTTTTACAAATATAGATTTCTATTGTAGATACATAAAGAATTATTGCATTAAATGAAAGGGCACATTGAATTTTACATCGAGAACAAATTTCACAAATCTCGGACACTTAGATCCAAGGAGAGAGTGACGTGTACATTTCATAAGTAATCGACGAGAAGTGATCGAAACGGTCGATTTTTCCATATATATCCATTTCTATCAAAGATAGATTAAAATATATTGTAGAAACGAAAAGGGATAGGAATTATACATGCAAAACAAATTCTCGAACTCTTAGCTAAGGAGAAAGAGACGAGTGTATATTGCATTAGATGTCGGCGACATTTTCCACCCATAGATTTCTATAAAGGCACTTTAAAAATTATTGTAGAAACGAAAAGGGTTATGGAATATTAAATACAGAACAAATATAATTACTGCCGAACACTTAGATACGGAGAAAGAAACACGGGTATATTTCGTCACTTGTTGCCGAGAAGCGCTGGGATAAGATTACTATCAAAGATACATTCAAAATTATTATAGGAAATGAAATGTGACACAGAATTATACATATAGAACTAATTTCAACATTCTCGGACACTTAGATCTGCAGAAAGTGGGACTTGTTTCTTCCGTTAGTTTTCGGGAAGAAGAGATCGAAACAGTGACATTTTTCATTTATGGATGCGTATCAAAGATACTTTAAAAATCATTGCCGGAAACGAAAGGGAACATGGAATTATATATACAGAGCATTCTCGGACACATTTAGCTGGCGAAAGAGGGACGCGTATATTTCGTTAGTTCTCGCCGAGAAGCGACGAAAACGGTGACTTTTTCCATATATATTACTGTCAAAAATATCTTTTTATTTCTCATTTTAAAGTTATTTGTTTCGATGTCAATAAACATCGTATAAGAAAGCCAGGCGCTAGATAAAAGCGCAGTTTCTACTGAATGCTGTGGAAAATGCAAGTGTCTGAAGCAGCAAGATTTTGTATGCCATTAAAAATGTCATCTGATTGCAATGAAGGATGATCTCTTGTCTTAAAGTAAGATAAAAGCTTTTCTATAATAAGTATTTATTTAAGTTAAAATATATCTTTATACAATGAGTAGTTTTAAATTTAAAAGAATGATGAGAAATCGACTTAATTTTTCATATTCTGATAAAAAATGTAGCTTAATGAAAATATGTCTAAAAATACATGTTGTTTTATAGTAAAGTGACTTAGTATGTAGCTAAGTCCTGGCTGAAGTAATTTGTTACTGCTTGATACATACGTTATTTTGAACCATGGAAAAAAGAAATCTGCAATAAAAGTCAATTATTCAAATTTTGACAACAAGGTGAAAAGAGGAACATAAGAGAAAAAACACATTTGAAATATAAAAGTTTATTTAACCATATCATTTATTCAATATGCATTCCGTTTATGTAAAACTTGTATTCAACAACCGTTTCTTGATGAGTTGCAGCAGTACGGTGAGTTATTCTCGTTTTCAATTTAAGTAGAGTTCCCACGTTTTATCCGTAGGCGCGGTTTTCAGGAGTCATCATAAACAAAAATCACAAGGATTCAAGTCCGGAAAACCAGAAAGCAAGGCAATTCAGAGAATACATCGAAATGACCCGCTATTCAAGTATTGGGCAGGAAACACTTCCTTCAGTTAGGTGACAATATAGGATATTACATCATTTTGCATAAAAATAATAGCTTCGTAATATTTGCGTTCTTTTTAAAACTTGCTGCCATTAAATTTCGTAATAATGGGCACCCGACGCTGCAATAAATCCACACTATACAATAATGTAATCAGATGCATATGTTTTTCGTGTACAAAGTTACGACATTCATTATCCAATATGCGACAATTTTGATAATCCTCTACTTTGTTTAAGGAAAAATGTGCCTCATCTGAATACAAAATGTCCCATTGCCATATATTATCAACGACTATTCAGGTCAGAAACTGGTAAACAAAGTCAATGCGTTGTTTCAGGTCATGAAGGCGCAGTTTTTGTTCCACGGGAACATTCTATGCACCCCACTTAAAAATGGATCGTAGAGTCTTTCGTAGAGAGAGGGAAAAATCTGGTTACAAGGCTCGTACACTGGTCGAAAAATATTGGGAACCAGACACTCTTCCAACATACCCAGTCAGCATATCACACAGCTTGTTACATAATATTGAGCGATATCATGTTATTCTATATTCGACAATATCCTATAATACTATGAATATTGTTTAATGTCATATAATATTGTACAATATGTGCATGCTACTCGAGTAGCAACAGCGACTTTTACTGAAAATCTGTTTCCGTCCTCTTCCCGGCTGCACATCAAACTCCCAACTCTCTTCAAAATTAATCGTTCTTCGACACAGGCCCTTTTGGCAAGCTTTTCAATCATTGATGCCTCCTAGTGCAGCTAAATCATTACTGCACTTAATACACCTGAATTCAATAAAACTCGCTCTTTCTTCTCTGAAGAATGACTTTTCCGACTGGAATTTTTAAACATTTCTAATTTACATAATGGTTTTTCTACATTTATGAAAAGCACCATCCAGTAGCGTAAATTTAAATTATTACTTTTTGTAGTTTTCTTTTTCCCATGGAGCCAAGTTTTAATGCAGCACGTCAACCCGAACATAGCTCTACAAAAATAAGGAAAAAGTCACTTTAATTATAACTACTCTGAATTTTATTTACTTACAGACACTTCAATATGCAGTGAATATATTCCCGTAGTATACTATATAATTTTCTTTTAATTGTATTTTTTATACCTAAAACGCAATTTTCAATTACTGTCAGATGATATGGAGTTTCTTGAAATTATGAAATGTTCTTTTTGCATCCAGATGACGAAGCTTAATGTGTTTTGAAGGAGACATGAGAACATTTTGATTTAATTTGTTTTTAAGTGCATTTTATATAAAGCAAAGCTCTCATCATTTCCGAAATAAATCACATAAACATTACCGAGCATGCGCATGTAATGAGAATGGGAGTTATAACAGATATTTAGGAGACATTTTATTAAGAATGTTTGTCAGCATATCAGTATAATACAGTTAGATATTCAGTTAGAATACATACAGTTAGAAATTCTTTATCTTTTCAGAACAAAATTTTGCAACCTTTTTTCACACATTTTACGTTTGCATAGCTAATATATCCACCCAGTTGCCTCATCATTTAAAAACTTCCCTTCAACAGAGTTTCAAAAATTAGTTTATTTAAAAAAAAACATTACATTATTAAGAGTTACAAATTTTCATACAGAAATTAGACACCGAGCATACTGATTTGCATCAGATACAAATTTATGAAAAAAAACTTTGGCACTTGAATTCACGAGGCTTGCTGCAGAGACACTAATGGCAGTGAAAGTTCATGATCAAAATGTTTTCAATCTATTCGCTGTCTCGAATAGCAGCACACTTGTCTTCGATTTCATCTAAAAGGCATAAAAATACAAATAAATGCAGATAACAGCTAAAATTGCAAATGCAAATTACAATATAACTTCACATATGTTAATTAAATAAAACTCTTAATTACTCAAATAATTGAGTAATTAAGAGTTTGTCGCAAGTTAATTGCCATAATTTTCGCCTGTGATTCTGATCATCGTTTAATTAGAAATCCCTCTTTTGCTGTCCCTCAGCTGTAGTAAAGAAGGAGTTATCTAACCACATGGGCGTGAATTGTTAATTTGATAAGAAGTGTGAATTACAGGAAAATCACATGGCATTCAAAGCGTTGAATGAAACAATTTAATTTAACATCGCCAGTGGTAATGTGATGAGCATGTGATATGACATTTTGAAAATAAGAACAAATGCTATTTAACATTTTTCAGTCCAAATTATACATGATTAATATATATATATATATAAACATTTTAAAAATGCTCCTACTTTAAATTATTTTCTTAATTAGTTTAATTTATTCCTTTTTATCCAATTTATGATACATAACCAGCTTCGTCAAACCCGCTCTATACCAAATTAAAATCAGAAATCGCGTTACCTCTCAGATATAAAATAACGCACTTGTTACGAAAACTTCTTTCAAAGTTGCTTATGTTTCATGTTAGTTGCAAGAAAAATTTGAAAAAAAAAAATTATAAAATGAATCGAGGGTTTCTATAATGTGCGGATGAATCATAAATTTTCGGTCTTATCCCTATCTCGATTTCAATTGAAAACCGTGGCATGTATTTAATTTTTATAAAAATAAATCCAAAAGGCCACAATTTTATTTTCTTTGAAAACTACACTACTGAATCTATATTTCAAATTTTGTTAGCACTTTTTATTATGATATACAGGGAAATATTTAGTTAGTTAATGTTAAATGACAATTAATTTTTTATTAATTAAAAATTGGTTCTGTTGCTCATGCGCAGGATTTCCATAAAATCAAAATAACTGTATCCAGGGTATGTTTAATTAATTATATTTAAATAGACTAAAGATACTTAAATAAAATTTGTTTCATCTTCTTGTTTTAAACAGGTATTTTTTTTAAATTTGGAAACTGAGATTTTTATTTAAAAATTGATTCTAAAATTGACAATTTTTTTTTCGATAGATAAGAGAATTAAATACAGTTTTCAAAATGGATACTTTTATATGCCATGTTATAAACTCATATTTAATGAACCACTGACAATGTTTAATTATATTATGAGTCTTTATTTAAAACTTTTTAATACCATGCGAAAAGAAAAAAAAAAAAAAACTTTCTGCAATTTTTTAAAATTGTTTGCAGAGAAGTATTTTTCTGGAATGCTATGAGATCTTGAATTCTTATTGCAATCAATTTTTCTTATTTTAATACAAATAAATTTGCAGACATAGGTTTTGTTTATTTCGATCATTTATACAAAAGCCTGTTTTATGTTAAAAATAGGCTAACGTAGCGTTCAATAACTGATTTGGTATTTTACAATTACAATTTTGGTATTTACTTTAACTCTTGCTGCAAAATCTTTAAGTGCTTTCAGTTTTACATGTAAATATACAAATAAGAAAAAAAAAATGTAATGAAGCTTTTTATAGCAATTATTTAAATGTAGTAGAGCAATGCTTTTTTAATAAAATTTACACCCCATACAAAATATCCTAATGAAACAAAATTAACCTCATACAAAATATCCTAATTAACAAATTTAAACACCTAATACAAAATATCCTAACTAAACAAAATTTACACCTTATACAAATATCCTGATTAGTTACTTTGGCAATTAAAATACTCACTCTCTTCCAGCCCCAGGCAGAGTCCCCATTCCTTAAGGGATATTCTGTGGTCATCGTCAGCGTCGCATTTATCCAAGAAGGGGGCAATGCAGTGCTCCATGGCGAGAAGGGGCGCGCGGATAGGGAACAGCTCGTGGCGAGAAACGCTCCTAAAAGTAGAAATGATGCCATGAACACATGAAACGACGCCAACTTTGCCATTAGATGACTGCAAATGATTGGTGAATTGGCCACGTGTGTTCATCATAAGAGTAACTGGGTTACAATATGTATTTAACAATAACTATAAATTTATCATTCCCAAAGTTAATGAATTACTGAAATCTGTTAACGATTAATGCAAATGAACGATTTTTCTCCCTTATGTGAAATATAAATGTTTGCCAATTTATACAAAAAAGAGAAAAAAATACAAATATTTTATCTGGTTTGTTTGTAATCAGACAATGTTGAGCTATGCATTAGAATGTTTTAAGAATGTAGTGGCAAGGAAAACGTATAAAAGTACCTTATCCTAGTATCAGACATAAGTGTACCAGGGGCACCTGGTACACTTACTAATGTTAATGCGATGAGTTTTCTTTACTGGAACTCATCACTCTAAGTCCCGGCAAGGAAAACGAAACAATTAACAAATCCCACTTTTTCCCTAAACATGAGATGCTGATGTGGCTCAAATCTGACGGTCGTCTACACAACAGATGTGAAATCTGTGCACCGAATTTTTTCGATACAGCTCTCTTTGTTTTGAGGTTATATTCGAACGGCCGGACGGACAAAATTTCAGAATCGATTTTGAACAAAATTTGATTGAAAGCTACAAAGACCAAATAGCAAATTTCATCCGTCTGGAGCAAAGCGTTTTTGTTATCTTTATTAAAAACAAGCAGACATATTCTAAAAATGCGTTTTTCGAATTTAGGGAAAGATAAGACGTGAAGAATCGTCAGCATATGTAGTCCGAATTTTATCCACCCACCTGTCAAAAGGATGTGAATCGAGATCGCAGAACTTCCAGATGACAGCGTTGGCCCACTTCTTAGCGAGGTCCCTTTCTGCCTCCTGCTCCAGTTCCAGATAACGGTCGTCCAGCTCAGCCCGCTGAGCCAGATCTTTCATGATGTTGAAGAGCCACTCGCGCATGCGTCGTGGAAAATCTTCCATTTCTTCTTCGGAACATTTAGGGATGTCTAGGGAGAGGAAGATTACCAACATGTAGTCCCTTTTGCTTCAAAATATTGTAGAGACAGACAAATTAGACCAACTTTTTTATTAATACAAGTAAAATACTTTCCTTTTATTCACGATAAAAATGGATAAATATTGTGATGCGTTTGCCAGCTGTTAAATCTAAATGAGACAGTGTGGCTTTTTACACAAGACAATATTGCGGTGATTTTTATTTATTTTCTCTCTTACAGAAACAAAATTACAGAGAGAATACTAGTTAATAAAAACGAAAGTAAAAACTGTACTTTGCAATTGATATCCAAAGAAAGCTTTTTTAATTTTCATAATATTAACAACGGTAAAAGCGCTATACGCTTTTAACCGGACTTGACATCTGACTGAAGGATCTAGAGAAATAATAACGCTGAAATAAGTTCCATTATACTATCAGAAAATCTTTTAAAAATTCAAATATTTATTATAGAAAAAAATGGTATGGAAATGCGACTTAGAAATTAAATATTTATATCTTTATTTCAATATTATTCTGAGCATTTCAACAACATTTGCATGAGACATTAATCTTACACGGAAATGAAATGAATACATATTTTGTTGTTGTTGTCATACATTAAAAATGGTAAAAGATACCTGACTGGAAGATCTAAAGGAATAATGATACTTATTTGAGTTCAATTCGAGATTTCCCATTTCATTCCAATCGGAATTGTTGCAATATGCGGTCTGAGCTTCATTTCGGTATGTGTGGTGGCTTCCCATAAAGTTCGAAAGAATTTCAGTAATAACATATATCCTGGAGTGTGATCGTCTTGTGGATTCTCTTGCCTATAGCTTTCATTATTTTTTAAAGTTTGATCTAGTTTAAATATATTAACGTCCCGTTTTAAAGCAGTACGAAGGCTATTTCGGGGCGAAGATCATAATTTTGAACCGCGATCGGATTACGAACGGATGAACCGACGACAGTATTTCCCTTTCTACACTTCGGCACCACATCAGCCGGGATTCTTGAGAATATGAATTAAGCATTAAAACTTGGAAGTTGGAATGAAATTCAGAAATATCGAAGGCAAAACATTAGAATTGAAATGTAAAGCTTCTCGAATATTGTTTGCGAACTTTTAACATACAGAAACAAGTCACTTTCAACAATGAATTAAGTAAAAGAAAAATAATATACAAGCTGAAAGGTATCACGCAAATTTTATAAAGTACCCATTCACAAAAACACAACAGCCATGCTGCATGAAGTGTGTACAACTTCAAATGAACCAAACATACTTTGAACACATATGATAAGAAATTCAAAGTTTCGCTGTTGATACTGCATTCTTCTTACCATTACCGTACTACACGTGACTTGATATTCACGCTGCTGTGTTATTGTGTAAATTGGAACTGTATTAAATCTGTGGAACATACTTCATCAATTGAACCCTTTGCACTCTGAAAAGTAGTTAGGTGCATAACTGTGCATTTAATACAAGAACTTGTTTATTGTTCCAAAAAAATTCATTAATATATAATTGTCTTAATTTGAATTTTCCCGAAAAATGAATCTACGTCTTTTTACTATTCTGTCGCCATTTTTAACAATCAAAATTGAAAAATAAATAAATAAAGAGTCAAAATGATGCACCTTCTTGAATGGTGCCCGAGAGAAAGCTAAGGATTAAAATAAAGTTAATTCAACGATCTCTCCTCATCTCTATTACAAAATTGGCTTGCTTAACTTCTCCTTTAAGTTTACAGCTGACCTTTCGGGACCTTCTGCGTAACCAATTTCAATGCAGTGTATCATATAATAATATTTGAAATCCGAGGGGGGTGGGATTTGATTATCTTATTTGTGATACCGAACCGACATACAATGCATCAAAGGATTATAGCTTATTAACTAAAATTAAATCTATTCATATAAAAGGCTATGTTTGCAAGTATGTTTTTTATAGACTTAAAAAGTACAGAGGCGATTATGTGCGGCTTTTTGTAAAAGGATCCTTATTGTCTTGAAATCGTTTAATTCTATTGAAATCTTTTATCTGACTAATGAAAAAACGAGGAACTAAATAATATATTGATAGTAGCAGAAATAATATTTAAATGTAGATAGTACCGCGTGACAGCATTTGGTACACGGAATTTCACGAGATAAGAAATACCTTTATCCGTGCAAACACGAATGCATTTATAATCAGACTTTTATAAAATGAAGGTCACATTTTGTGAGGTTCTGCATCTTAGATATGTCATTTTTTAATAGTTTCTTAATTCATCTGAATTCTTAGTATTAACTGTGATAATTTTGCTGTATTATGAAATGAAATTAATCGCAAGGTCAATTATTGTAGGTATGTAGACTGAATTTAGAAAATTCATGCTTTTTTCATGGACAATACGTTGCATATTCCTGTGTAGAAAACCATAAGATTTGTTTATATTATTTTTGTTTATATTGTTTATTGTTTTATTTGGTATGTATACATATACCAAATGGACTCTCCAAAAACAATGTAAATGCAAGAGTATTGCAATGAACATGAAGTTAAACACAATAGTAATTACAATTTATGCAATCCAAAAAAATCAATATTATATGTAAATATCTAATTTTAATTAAATGCAATAATTAATATCAAACTTTCAATTATGTTCATTTTATATATAAATATACTCAAGCCTAGCAATAGCAAAGCATATAAAAATGGCATGAGTATCTCAAGTATTCAATAATCTTTTAACAGAATGAACACTCCCCAAAACAAGTATCATCTAACTAGATATCAAAAAAAAAAGAAAAAAAAAAGAGAGAGAGAGAGAGAAGAGCGATGGAAATGAATGGATTGGGAACGAACCTCTGCACTCCCCGTAATAATCGACGTGGACATGTTTGTACTTTTTGGTCTTGCACTCCTCCGAGTCTTCACTGCAAAAACATCGCATCCGGTACACCTCGCAATCGCTACTCCAGGTCTCATTGTGGTTACTGCATACCTGAAATGTCAAGAGCTTGTTTAAAATGCTGAAAATCTATTAGGGATATTCGAAGTCATAAATCTGAACATAGTTTTCTATAGTTGGCAGAAATTCAAATTTTTGAAAATTTCGCATCCAAGATGCTACGCACTTCAACATTTCAATGACTTTTCTAATTATTGTACAAATTCTGCCTTACTTGTTGTTTCCCTAAAACATTTTCCATTCGAATCATATGTTCGGCGCAGTATGACTACCTATTAACCTTTCGCTGTTAAAACCAAAGTCAACCATCGATTATTGCTCCGATTATTTCGATTTTTGTGGAGCACTTTCTGGGGAAAGGGAAATAAAAACAAAATTTCTTTGACCAAATAAAGCTTGCTTTCCAACGATATGGCAGTCTTTTTCTTGCGATTTCAAGCAATATAATTCTCGACCTTTTTTTCTGTCGATGTTTCGCAGGGAGAAACAGTATTAACAATTCATTAACTTAGGGGTAGTCAATTCCATGGAGAAAAAATCAGTTGTCAAAGATGCTAGGACTTTTTCGATTTATGGGGGGGGGGTTCGTTTTTTTGGGGGGGGGGCATCGGTTTTTGAAAAATATCGATTTATCAGTATCATGATTATGAATCCTGGTTCACGATGAATAGTGATACAATAAATCTATATTCACAATTAATTCGTGTTTTCTATTTCGTTTTGGTTTCCGGAAAATTCTTATTTTTTGTTGCTCCTCGTTGTTTTTAATCTTTAATATTTGTTAATATTTCTAAAAATACCGTCATATTCTAACATATAAAAATACTTGTTATAAGAATGTCATTTTGGAATAACTGTTTTCTGTCTCCTAACTGAATGATAGCATCAAAAAATTTATATTTAAATATAATAAAAGAATTATGTATCTCTTATTTTCATTTATATTTACAATTTAAGTTAACTCCACATTTTGAGCGGTGAAAGACATTCACAAAACGAAAGGAAGACGACTTAAATTACAGAACTGACAGCAAAAGTTCTGAGCCTACCCTCCTTCGGTCATCGGTCTCCTGGGGGCATTCCGGTATGCAGACGCACTGACCTTCGCCTTTGTCATTCACTTCGCAAATCCTTCCAGCTCCACAACGAACCTTGAGACAAGGGTCTGCAACAAAACAGAATAAGATCTCATTTCACACACGAATTCGAAATGACCTCAGATAACCGTCATTATTAGTTCACTTATGCCACACTTTTACACATTAACCTCTCCTTTTTCCCATAAAAAATACGATATACGTTTTTGTTGGATTGTTGAAATTAAAAACTCAGTAAAGAGTTTATACAAAATAGTCACAAGAGTCTACTGATGGTAACGTACTTACAAGGGAAAAATTACGGGGTGTCCCACAAGATATGCAACGTCTAATTTTTACAGATTCGGACAGAACACGTCAAGACGAGTGTTTTGATATATAGCATGTGGGGTCCCCGAATATAGCGCTATAGTCTAATTAAGGTGTGAAGCATGTGTCATAAAAATTTCAAGAAATGAGAACAAAACCAAGTGAAAATAAATGTTTATTGAGAACTTTCAATACAATAGATTTTCGACATGTCGGTCATTCGAACAAATAAAATGACGAAGTTTGGAATCGAAGTTCACAAATGTTTTCTGCAAAACATCTGTTCGAATTTCCTTGACTTCGGTTTCATTTGCTGTTCTCAGGTCATCCAATGTTGGGGGCTGTATGAGATACACTGTGTCTTTCAAACATCCCCATAAAATTAAGTCGCACAGGTTAAGATTCGGGGAGGAAGGTGGCCATTCTTTACCATTATTTGTTTCGTAATGGAATCTAACTCGATCAGTGCATCGTGAATATGTTCAGCTAAGAAACTGAAGTGCGGTGAAGTCTAGCACTATCTTGTGTAAACCAATAATAGCTTATCTTGTCTACGCCATGCAAGAATCGGATGTCATTCAAAAACTTTCACTTTCTGAACATTAGGTTCTGTTCTTGCACACATCTCTTCGCTAGTACAATGTCCAACGCAGTGCCGGTTTCCTTAAATTTTTCGTACGTCCTTTTGATCGTCGTGCCGTTTATGTTGTGGTGAATTTCAGAATTTTTTCCCCACACTGTGATATGATTGCAATTCATGATAAGTCAGCATCATGAAAACAAGTTCAATCGAATATTTGCTCATTTCAGAATCACAACGAATACACGCATTACACAGAAATTTTTTAGCGAATAACGCGCGACTCATTCTCATCAAACCTGTTTTCTAGCCTTATATGCCGCTGCAGGAATTTGCATATTCACTTGCAGACACGTTCCTCTCATTGGTAGCGACGAATTTGCATAATCACCTATAGAAGCTACCACATTGGCCAATCGCCTTATGCATCGTAATTTGGAATACAAACTGTCGGATTCATAATTAACGTTTTTCGTCTAATTAGATTATGACGCTATATTCGGGGACCCAACATATTATATATCAAAATACTCGTTTTAACGTGTTCTATACGAAACTATAAAAATTAGAAACTGCATACCTTCTGGAACACCCTGTTCTTTGTATGTGATATTTGAAGTTAGTAAGAAATCCTTTTCTATTATTTGTATATAATTTTCGCTACAGTGATACAAAATCAATGTTAAAGTCAGCAACTGAACACTATAAGTTGTATGATTAGTATAGTTTCACTTTGCAAAACAAAAATCAAGGTGCGAATCCATGATGACTATAGAAAATATAAAAATGGCAAATGGAAATTTTTTCGTGTAAAAATTATTATTATCATTAATATCATTTACATTTAATTTCTAATACTATTTCATACCACTTTTATTATTAACACCATAAACATATTTTAATTTTTAATTATTAACATTTTAATATGATTTAACAGAAACTGAGTATGCTATATGCAATGTGAGATGTCGACAGAAGCTCCCGTTCACCTATTCATTACTTTGAGTCAATTGTCGAAAAGGGATATTGGCAACAGAAAAATAAAATGGTCTGACGAGAGGAATTTTTAAAAAAAAAGGAAAATGTGTACAAAAAAAGAATTATAAATCGAAAACATACGTAAAGAATTTTCTGTTTTGAAAAATATAAAAGTCCATCCTTGAATCTTAAAGGAATAGTGGACTTTGAAATAAATAACAATGGATAAAGATATAAAAAATCGCCAAAATATTAAGTTTATATTCAATTAAAATAACATTAGATAATTTATTGTTCAATAAAATAACAATTTGAAGGGAATAGAGAAAAATAAATACATTTTAATGTCAAAACGCTGTTCTAATTATATTTAATATGTTAATATATTCTAATATTAATATGTTCTATGTTTTAATATTAATATGTTCTAATTATATTTAAATATCTATGAAATATGTCAGGTGTCTTTAATTTTTGAGAAATCAAATAAAATGGTAATAAAAATGTCGGTTAAACATTGAAAGAAAATTAAGCGTGCATTTTAAGCTTCAAGTTCTCTTAGATAGATAGTTGATTTTAGTTTAGGAAAACATACAATTCTTATGAAAATTCTTATAAAATAGTTCTCAATATAGTTCTTAATACAATTCTTATAAAATAGTTCTCAAAAAATTAACTTTTAATTGGAATTACAAAATCATATCCAGTTTTGCATCAAATAAATTTATATAGAAAAATAAGGTAAAAATAACAATAAAAAAATTAAAAATCAAATCACCTGAAAATTAAAAATTTTTAAAAATTAAACATTTTTTTTTTCTTTTTTAAAAATAATGTATTTTGCTTTAAAGAATTTTTTTTATTGATATCTGATGTATTTATATTTCAATGCACAGGTTTAAAAATTTTTATCACCCTAAATAAGTAATTCGGAAAGCTGTCTAATAGCATCCTTCGCTTTAAAAGAAGGTGCAAGGTTGCGGGGGTGGGGGTGGGGTTATCGGAATGTTTTTCACTCTTGTCATGGAAATAGTGTCGTTCTTGTCGTCGGCGACTTTTCTGGTGCATTGAAAGTTAAGATGTCCACTACAGATGAAACCAGAAGCCACCGCCGAGGCGCTCATATCTCTCTCATCTCAGTTTCTTTCACCGTCTGAGCGCGATGTTCCAAATTTAATTTATTTGTCAATCTAAAAACTGAAATCTTCTGTTCCTTAGCTCATAAATAGGCTTTTCCAGAAGGAAAGTATCTGAATGACGCGAATGAGGACATCAGATAATAATTAAGTGTTTTATTCGTCTCTTTTTTGCTACAAAGGCGAGGAGGAATTCCTTTGAAACATGACGTGACAGCACAGCCTTCAATGCCTGCATTCATATGACAGCGTCTCATGTCCTTGTCGCGTTTTCTCTGTTTCCTTGCGAAGTTTCAAATTCGTCTCATTTTGTGAAGGTCGCTTTTAAGAATCTTTTTTTCTTGTTTGTTTGATTTTGATTATAATAAAATGTTTTTACAGTTGTGACATATTTAAGAAAAAAAATCGATTTACACTCAATGACTCTTATTTGTTCATTAATTTGATTCATTAATAATTAATGAACAGATTAGCACACTTTGCAACCCGAGATAAGAAATCGAATCATCCAAATTTTTGTTTCTTCGAAATATTTGTTAAGAGCGGCAACCTTCTTTACAGCACTAACTTGCTGCGTAAGTATCTCTAAATAAATGCAAAAAGCAATTAATAGTTAATTTGACCTCTAAAGTTACATTGTTCATTGAAAACGTTTAATAAGATATGGCTTTGAAGTTAGGCCTAGCTGAACGAGAACATCGCATAACGAGCGATTCACATAACGACCCTCCCCCCCCCAAAAAAAAATGGGGGAAAATGACTTGCTTAACGAACAATGTTCTGTAGAGCGAATGGCGAGGAAACATTGTGACGTCATATGCCGGATTGGCTTGCATCATTCTGTGTTGAAGACTTGCTTGAAAAGAACCATTATATCTATACAGAAGTTTTGATCGGAGAGCGTAGTCGAACGCAACTATGAGGGGTTAATCAAGTCCCTATGGAGCATTCATCGACAAGATTGTGTTTCTGGTGAAGGTAATGGGGCTAGAAAAGGATCGAACGACATCGGTGAAAGAATATAGCTAGAACTACCGAAGAACTGATAGACCTGTTTGCTATGTCACAGCGAAACGTTGTGGAGGAAATGTGATCAAGAGAGGAGGAAATAATGTATTCGACAAAGCAACAACTTTCCAATAAAATAAGGGAGGCGCTGAAAAGCATGGAAAATTATTACATTTTACGTTCAGAAGCATCTCACTAATAAGGTAGTAGCTATGTGAAAATATAGATTTATCTAACGATAATGCAGTATCTCCTTTTCGCCAAATTTTGAAGCGCGGCCACAGGCATGTCTTCAGAAAACTTTGTTTGACACCTATTTCTTTTACATCTAATTTTCTCTAACTTAATAGAATGCCAATTCTCTCCAAAGCATGCGTAATAATATTTTGCAGCTCCATTCATTAGCGAAACATTGAATCAAGCGCAACTACAATCATCAAATCATTCAATGAAGTATGCCGTTTGAAGCATTCATATAATAATTTATTCACATTTTACTTTTGCCATTCAGCAATAAATAATAAGAGGGATTTCTGAGCCACGAACGTTAATATTTTACATAGAAAGAGTTAACAGTTACAGAGTGTACATTCACAAGAACAAACAGACCGAAAGAGAATCCACCAAAAGCTCTGCAAAATCTGGTGTAGAGCTACAGTTCTAATCATAAAGCATATGCTATTGTTCATTTTCAACACCTTTTTATTTTTGAGTTGTCGTTCTCATGATCGAACAGATAGATGCTTTTTCTGGAAAGGAGAAACAATAAAAAAAATATCAGCTTAAGAATCATGTATAAAATTTCATCTTTCAAACGCTTTTAATTTTTGAGTTGCATTTGAGGCAAATCCGTCCAAAGAAAGTCTGCCTGACCGACTGTTCGAATAGAAGTTAACGCGTTAACTGCAAAAGCGATAGATAAGATTCGATATACATCTATAGTATCGACATCTGTCAAATTTTGAGCCAAATCCAACGAATGTTTCTCTGGCTGTACTTTCAGAAGCATATAAACGCGATAACTCAAAACAGCAATGATTTAATTTATTAAATTTGGTTTGTAAGCTTTTGATTCATTTGGAGTCCATCGGTTGGAGAAAAAAACTCACTTTAAAGACAAAAGAAAAATTTACTTTTATCAGAGAGTATGCGAGGAAGTTTTGAGAAGACCACTTCCTCTGGTTATTTCTTTTTAAAAGATATATTTGTTTATTTAAATAAGATAACGTATTAAATAAATTCTAATTAGTATTGCTTTTCATAGCTATAGAGGAAATTACATTTTATCTGTTTATTTTGGAGGAAATGCAAACATTTATGCACGACTTAAACTATCCTCCCGTTGCTAAGCTGACCGTCCAGCCTCTTTCCATCATTACTTGATTTCCACCCAGCTGAAATACTACCCCAGGGTGCTGTCGACTTTACTACAACATGCTTTAATAGCCCACTTTGAGATGTTACCTTTATCGCAGACTATAAATCTCGGTGATCTACTGATAAAATGAATAAAAGAAATTAAAATTTTTCCAGGAATAAACTATCAATAAATAACTAAAATTCAGTTTCAATATATCAAATTTGATATGTGATTCTATGACTCAATTTTACTTCTGAGTCAAACTTTTGTTTCAGTTGGTTCGGAAAAACCTGTCTAAAAGACAAATTCTATTTTCGGATACTATGAATCGCCTGCCACGAATGAATCGTCAAAAAATTTGCCAAGGGTCACAGAATATATTCAGTAAAAATGCTCAAATCCCTCTAAAGAAAAATATTTCTTTACTTTTGTACGTCAGTGCCATACAAGGCATTGTCTGGGGTAGCATCTTTATTAAAAAGCACGAGAGAAAGGCTTTCTGAGATTATTGTTTCTATATTTTTTTAAATCTTCCTAAAACCGATAAAAAAAAAAGATTAGGTAAAACCTTTTTATTTAATCTCTACAGTTTTTCAAACACATTCTTTTTATTGTAAATATGATATATATAATTAAATGTACGAAATACTTCATTATATACATACGAAGGCTGAGTCAATTGCAGCATTTCCACCTGCATGAGCGAAAACAGATAAACGCATTACACAAACTGTTAAAATTTAATAATTATTCAATTTAATTATAATTAACTGTGACAAGATATTTCATTCCATCTGAATGTGACCCTTTCTATTAAAGAAAATCAAGTAAATCTTTCGTACCTGGTACGTAGCCTCCCGCTACTTCCTTCTCACTGTCATCATCGATTTCATTTAGACTTTCGTCCTCTGCAATGAGGTCCAGTTGATCTTTCTCTTCACTCCCCTATTGGAATAAAAAAAGGAAGATGGAGAATTCCAACTTCTAATTCAAAATATAGCAAATGGATAATCTTTCAAGTTTGCCTTCGGTGCGCAGGCTTGATTGTAGCTCAGCAATTGTGTTCAACAGTCCTCTTCGAAACATCATCCATTTAATAATTCTTATCTATTTTTTTCTGCATTTTTCAATACTATTTCATATCGCTTTCAATAAAGTTCATAAAATTATATAAAAATAATTCAAAATGTGAAATAATTCCCCCCCCCAAAAAAAAATTAAAATAAAAAAAAAAGAAGTAAGATTTGAAAATTAAATATTTTTTAAATGTATATGTACTTATATTTTGAGCTCTATTAGATCATAATAAAAAAAATAATTCCATAATTAAACATTGAACATGTTAGTATGAACGGAAGGTTAAAAAATTATTTTATCAGCTATTACTTAAAAATTACAAAAAAAAGGATAAATTGAGCGTAAATTATATTGATATTCATAAAAAGCAATTTTTTTTTAAATTTTAAAGTGATATAAAAATGGTTTTTGCGGATTAATGTGATTCAGAGCTATTGACAAGAATTTCAGATAATTCATTAACAATTTAACTGAAATGTTGAAAAATTATTTCATTGAAATTACTATCTAAGAAGTGAAATGTAAAAAAATCTTGAACGAATTCGGTATCAACGGTGAAATGAAGATTTTCTAACTGTTGATTTACAAATTAGACAAATTTAAATATAAATTATTAAATCGACAGAACTAAGATTTCTATGTCATTTTCCAACTTTTTATTAGTCAGTTTATTCAGTTACAAGTTCAAAAATACTATTCAAAAACTTTATTATATACTAGCCGCCTTTGGCGACCAGCCGGTTCGCCAGTATTACCGCTCGCTACAATTTTCAATTAAATATTTTAAGTAACTGGTCTCTTAAAGGATTCTCAAACAAAACATTTTTAATCTTCAAATTTTGATAGTCATACCAAACTTATATTGTTTAGATCGTTTCGTTCAATTTACTATATATATTTTGCTAATTTGTTGCCATTTTCGGTAAAACTTCAACTTTAATTAAAAATGTAAATGACGAAATAGCAATTAATATTAAGGTATTTTTTAATAAAACCAAGCGTTTTATTTTATTTATCATCTTTATTGTTATTTATTGATTATTATTATTATTGAATATGAGTATTGCAAACAGAATCGCTCGGTATTTAAGTCTTATGTTAACTACAAAATATTTTTCATAGTTTATGTAATATCTCAAACAATAATTCAACAAAAATTTCTGAGATTCAGTATAAAATTCAGTTTTTAGTTTCGCTTTCAAAAGGATTGAAATGAAATCAATAATAATATTTTGTTCCTGCTTATAAATATATTTCAAAAATTATGAAGTCTAAATTTAATGCAGTAAGGTATCATATTCTGATAAATATTCTGGACACACCAAATTTTAAATAAATGAATGAATGTTTCTATTTTCCACGATCAACTAAGACTTATTTATGAAGTTTTAAATGTTAAAAATTTAGAAAAACTCACCATTTTCATAATCTTAGGCCAATTAATCTTGAGAAACCTGCGCGCTTATTGGCGTATTTTCTTTGAAACGATCGATGAAAAATCTAAAATTATCATTTTTTTATTGAATAGTGATATTCAAATCTTCATAAATCAGTCAGTTTAAGTGATTTGAAATTAACTCTTAAAAGTCAGTGATTTAGTTGATTGGAAATTAACTCTATGACCACCATAAAATCTGTGCTTTCTCTTGTGGTGTATGCATTCTCCTTAATATCCGATCGAATAAAACATCACATACAAAAGTACTACATAGAACAAACACATCAAAAGTAAACATAACATTTCAATAGTTGCCAAAAACAAAAGAGAGAAAAATGCAATTAATAAGCAGACGATATTTAGAAAAGTACAGATATTTAGACTGGAAAATGAAATTATCTGAAATTAAAAACACGCGCAGACGATATTTACAAAAGTAAAAATATTCAAACCTGAAGAGGAAAATATATGAGTTATTCCATCAATAAATGCCATAAGTTTGTTTACATCTTCATTATTTTATGAGTCATTAAACATCAAAATGGGTCCGGGACTAAATAAACACCCTGTATAGAGAGTGTAAAAGATCATAAAATAATTTTTCTTGAATTTATTTTTTAGAAAAAATAATATTTCATATTTGTTTCATTTCCTACAGACACTTGCCGAAAATTATATTTTTGCAGATTTCATTTCCAAAAAGATTTAATTTATTTTCAGTTAGAGCTTTAATCAATATGATGGCAACACTTTGAAAAAAGCTATTTTTGCTATTTTTTTCTCATGAATGCGAAACGTGCTTAATCCTCATTTTTATTTTTGACGAAAAAAATTATTGAAAAACATAGTTAAAATATTTATTTAAAAATTCATTAAAAATAGAAATTTAATTTTAAGATTAAAACAGTAGTATCATTTAAAAGATAAATTTTTTATCTTTAACTTCATGTAAAAATCTTTTTTGTGCGGTAATATTTTCGGCAGTTATATCAGAAACACGTCAAAATTTCGCTTAATTTTTAAATAAATAAAATTCTAGTTAAAAATTCGAAAAAATAACCCCCAGGTGCACATTTCCGGCCTCCAAGGTATACACGTGCCAAATTTGGGAGCTGTAGGTTGAATGGTCTGGTCTGTAGAGCGCCAACACACACACACACACACATTGAGCTTTATTATAAGTATAGATGGAAGAATGAATCGAAATCTAAATAGAATTCAGCTTGATTAAGTTTTTTGGTTAAAAATTTCATACAAAAAATAATATTTTTTTAGTATTTAAAATTAGTATTTAGTTGTTGTTTTGCATTTAACTTCGTAAAGATAGATACCCCACCCAGAGTTGTTTACAAGATTCGATCATGTTAAAAGGATTAAAAACTGATGTTCATAGGACAGAAAGTTGTAGATAAGGCGAAAAATTCTGTAAAACAGTCTTCATTTGCAACAGGTTTGCCAAGCGGGGAAAGAAAAATTGCTTGTGAAGCAGTTACAAATTACTTTCAGGACTCCACTCCCGAATGACTCTTTCCCGAATTCGTCGTCAAGTTTAAAATTTTGAATGCGTTACTTATTCTGAATAGGTAGATTTCAACGAGAAATTCTTATTGGGAATATTGAAACACACTAGAATTGGGTTATTAACCAAACAGATCGATTCATTTATCTTTGAAGTCTTCTTATTGCTCTCGTACATTCGTTTCAAAAAGAAAACGGTTAATGGATTAGAGTGGGCCCGTTTCTTGACCTTTTATTATTGGTACGGATAGGTATCGTAAATGTAAATGAAGCCAGGCGCAAAGCCGAAGGAAACTGAAGTTGGTCCCATCCATCAAGTCGAAGTAAAACAATCACCGAAATGGCACAGCAATCGGGGGGAGCAGGGGGGTGGGCATACAGGCTCCAGTGCCAATTTTAGAGGGACAAAGGAGACAAAACCTCAGTGTGATTTGCTATTTTCTGAAGTCAAAGGCGATAAAGGGTAAAAAACTAGTACCATTTATCTTTGTTAAGCCAATGTTTATGAAAGGAGGCGAAAAGTGACTAGTCTGCCATGAGAGACATTTCCCTCTGCTAAGCCACTAAATCATCACAGTTCTGCTACGTTTTTGAGAGGACACTATTCTTTATGCCGCAAAAGAAACGGGCTATGAATGAACACTAAATCCAAGCCAGAACTATGCTTTTTTCCAATGCTAGCTGAAATCATCCTCCGGATTTGACTTATTCTATGTTCGACTAACATTTTAAGGGTCGAGTTTATCACTAGACCAGCTGGTCTGGGTTTCTTTTCGATTGATGTTGGACGATGAGATTCTCCTCGCTTTTCCTACACTACATGTTAAAATTAATAACTGTTTTTAGCAACTACACCGACTCAAAATAACCTTTCTCAGATAGCAGCAATTCTACATATTTCAAGTTTTTAATTTTTTCTTTTATATACATAATTTGTGATCAAAATGAACAATGCCATAATAAGATAATTTTGAATCTCTTGTCCCTTTCGGATTAAATAATAATAATTTGAAATGACATAAAAATTAATAACTTTTTAATGCAAAAAAAATAATCTACATAAGTTAAATAATATTTCTAAATATAACCAGTATTCTTTAACACGGATTCTAAGTTTATATTTTAATAGCAATTAATAATAGCGGCCATTATTAAAAATTATAAAATTATATGGCATTTGGATTAAAATTATAAATGGGAGAGTTTTCTAAATTGGGTTTGAATCAAAAAGAATATATTAAATAAATATATTATAAACTTTGATTTACATCAGTAAAAGTAGAATTATTTGAGTGTTATTAATCTACTCATTAATAACACTCAATTATGTAATTTACTTATCTCAATATTATGATTGTCTAACTAACGGATGAAGTGCAATCAAATTCTGATATGTTATGACATGCTATACATTTTCTCGACATTTATTAATTTTTTCTCTAAAGTAGCAGAAATATATATCGTTAGAAAGAATTTTATGCCTTTGTGAATTGATGCCACAAGTGCCAAAGCATTAAAATAAAAATATACCTAAAAAAATCTAGATAGAAATCTTTACTTATAATAAGTATGAATGTGTGCATATCTTCTCTGTTTCTTGATGTTCTTCAAAACAGACCATTATATCTTGAGCTACGAATTTGGCACAAATATACTTTGGAAGATGGGAATGTGTATTTCGGAGCGATTTTTTAATTCAAAAATCGGATTAGAATTAGAATTAATTACGAATCAACCGAATTTGTGCATTTTCTACCAGTTACTAACGAAAATATTACAGTACGCAAACGATTTTTGCATCATCTTAAAAATAAAACATGCATATTTTATTTTCAATGATAATTCATTTTAATAATACTGCAAAGTATTCCAGAATTTTTTTTTTGTCTAATTTTGAAATTCAAATAGTTTTCTTCGTTTCTGCAAATATTTGATCGCGCGATTTCCTTCCACTGTTGAAAGCTAAGGAAGAAGAAATCTGTTTAATATTTGTGTAATTAAATTCCAAATAATAAAGTAATTTCATAGCGCTGT
The DNA here is from genome assembly GCA_026543865.1 of Argiope aurantia. Taxonomy (NCBI): domain Eukaryota; kingdom Metazoa; phylum Arthropoda; class Arachnida; order Araneae; family Araneidae; genus Argiope; species Argiope aurantia. The sequence goes on from JAPMOR010024075.1 coordinate 319,495, forward strand.
TCAAATTACATGAACCAGATAATCACGTTCTTAAGCACCATGGAATTCATTGGGTTGGGTCATATACGAAATGAACAAACCGATTTTCACCAATTAAACTAGCACTGATTTAATTTTTATCACAATGTGATGCTTAAAATATTTGATTATGCACAAGAGATTTAACTGAAAGTAAATACAACGGACATTCTCGGCGAACAGCTGGTCCCCAAAAGTGATAGTACTTCATAGAATGAATTATCTATTAAATGGTTTAAGATTTTGATATCGTTAATTGTGAGATTTAGGTTATCTGATTTCTTGTGTAAAATGAACGGTCATTTAAAAAAATAATCATGTTTAAAAAAGGACAGTAATTAATAAACGAAAGTTTTGTAATGAGAAAGGGAAATGAATAGACTATTAATGAAAACCCATACTGAAAGAATGAATATTCATAGTCTTATCTTGAAATAATAAAGCTCAAACGAATTTAGTGCTAAAATAAAAACATAATTTTGTAGCTTCCATTTCAGCAACTGAAAAAATCTTACCTGTGGCAGCTCTTTTGCAAGCACAATCGAAAGGAGAGCCACTGCACACAGAAGGAATCCTAAATTAAATCGAATCATTTTGCACTTCTCCTAGATAAAGAAAAAATCATGAATGAATACGAAATGTTTGCAGAAATGTTCACTTTATGAGATACAGTCTAAAATGAAAGGCACTGCAATAAATAAAAATCTAGATATGTATCATGAATTTTACTACAGAGATTTTTAGCCATTTAATATTAAGGATTCAGGCAAAAAATTAAGCCTCGACGAATTTTATTCCTTATATTTTCCACGATTTCAATACATTTTCAACCTTTTATTTATGAGTTGCCGAAGAATTAAAGAAACATGCTTCTTTTCTTCGAAACCAACTCTTTTAGACCTTTTTTACCTTTAATTTTCGAATGACCTTTTGCTAAACTATCAGCAAAAATGCTTTTTCTAGTATATAATAAAGACAGCAGATGGCAGCTCTAGTTAATATCCCCCTCTTATATATCAAAAAGCAAAAGAATAAATCATTTGTACCCTTAATTATTATGTAATATATTTCCTTCATTAAATTGGCGTGTGTAAAGAACAATAATAAATTTAATAAAAACAAATTTTATTTAATGTAGAAAATGTTGTTTGATTTTAAATTTAATTATCTTCTATTTTTAATCTTTGATTATTAATATTAATAATAATTTTATAAAATTTTGATATCAGCTTTTCTTTTTCTTAAATTCAATACAAGTTCCGTTCCTCGTACGGAATTAAACTTTCATTAAATAAGTCAATTAACTGATAATTAAAATCTGAATGTATCGTCAATAACATAAGAATAAACAGAAACTAATGTGTCAAAAATTGAATGAAAAATTCAATTACAAAATTTCTTCTTCACAAATATCTAACAGGTTAAGTTAAATAAAGTACACTAAATGAGAACAAAACTGGAATAAATTTCAAACCATATTATATCATTATGCCAAGATGAGATGTGACGGATGTGCGCTTCAGTTTGTGAAAGAATACTTCATTCTGAGCTAGTATTGAGGGAAATACATTCATCATTTTCCATTCGGCTGTTCGCCTTTTGTTTTTACTTTCTCACGTACGAAGTGTAAAAAAATATTGTAATCCTTCAAATATTTGAGATTTTGACATGCTTTAGAACTCCTAGAATTCAAAAATCATTTTTGGCATTATCTTAGTCTGTCCGATACGCTAACCCAAAAACGATAAACACGATAACTTAAAAACATTTTGAGCTAGAAGGTTGAATATGGTCTTTACATCCAATTAATTGCTTACCATATTTTGAAAAAAGATCCATTCAGAGGAAGTGTAAATATAAGTTAACATGATAACTATAAAACAGAGAGAACTAGGCGGATGAAATTTGGTATACGGATTTAACATATACAATGTAGACAGCTAATAAATTTTGAACCAAATTTAACAAAAGATCGAATGTCAGACACATGCAAATCTCAAAATGACAAATACATCAGATCTGATCCGGTGACAGTTCCGAGTCGAATTTTGGTTTCAATCGGTTGGAGGGAAACGCTTCTGAAACACAAATTCGCCTCAGTAAAGAATGTGCGAGGACATCTCTTCTGCTGAGCTTTCTTTCTTCCTTTTTTTTTTCAAACATCGATATACCATAAAAAAAAAGGACTGTATGAATTTACTACTATAATTTATGTACAATTGCGGAAAAAAAGCAGTCACTCATCTGTATTCTGGTATCTCACAATCGTAATAAGCGGTGCGATTCGAAAGAGTTTAACGTACTCTTAAGGATTTTTGAATGAAAAATTTTGTAAGAAGCTGTCTGTATATTGAAATAAGAGCAAACTTCAAAATTTCCAATTTTGAACACCCATTTTTCTCATCAAATTTTAAAATTACATTAAAAGTTATTTCCAGAAACCCTGTCCCATTCACTTAGGGCTCTTTGTTTCGAAATTATAAGCTAACAAAATTTTCTCATGTTAAGATTAAATTTTGAACTTTCATTCATATCTTTATAAAGTTTATAAAATTATTGACCTAAACTCTTTCTCATATGAAGATGTAAGGTATTTTACATTTTTTCCGTACATATTCAGCTTGGGAAAAGTACTTTATATATGTGGAAAAAAAATTGCAAAAAGAGAGTTTAAAAATTTTTAAATGACAACACACTTAAATTCTGTCAAAAATCGAAGTATAGAATCCTTTTATGGGGACATGCAAAATTTCAACTCATTTCTGCTAGTAGTTTTTCCATTAAATTGAATTTTCTGCATTACTTCTGAAATGATGCAGTTAGAGGCGCATTCATAAATTTCAAAATATTGACAGCTTTGTATATAGTATTCAAATGTTGCTGATCATGCTAGTATTGAAACAGATATTGTTTTCTGCATTTCTGTAATATAAAATATATTTAAATAATTCGTCAGCGACAAAGAATATGAAATCTAAGAATTTAAAAAAAATCCGTTTCCATATTATTTTATTAACAGTCGCTATTTTTAAATGTGGAGGATAGTCTCAGTCCTTGTAATAAGCAAGAATTCTTACTCGTCAGCTCATATAATATCACTGTCAGAATATGACATATTCCGGGAAAAAAATAAATTTTATTTCGTAGTTATTATTTTGTAGAATTTAAGTAATTATTTTAACAAATATTCTGACGAATTATTTTTCTTAATAATTTATAGATAGCAAACCAGATGTTTTCTAATAAAACGGCCATTTGCATTTGTTTTAATTTTGTGATGTTTGTTTAAAAAGACAATATTTCTAACACAAGTCTCGCATTTCATAACATTCATTTGCCGTATTTATAATGAATAATTAAATGACAATTTCAAATTATTTAATATTTGAATACTGAATGAATAGAAATAGCAAACGATTTTACTATGCGGATTGAAGCTTTAAAGATGCTTTAAAAATATGACAAAAAAAGACTACTATTATCAATGTTAAGAGAATATTTAAATTTTACACATTTAAACATGAAAAGAGTCATTTAATAGAAAACGGCAAATATCTCAGGAGGTATCTTGACCAAAATTTGTACTCAGTACATTTTTTTTTTCCATGGGAAATGTATTCATATGAAAAAAGAGTGCTGCCTTAGGAAATTTCAAAGTTTGTACAGTTTTAAATATGTAGACAATCCCTACAAAATTTTAGGAACTGCATTTTTTAACATTCATTAGTACCTTTAGAATGGTGCTTTTAGTTTTCACATAGGATGAATAACTTCAAAATAAACCTGAGTGACCCGTTTTTTTTTTTTTCCGTGACTGCTAATCATGGTTACTTTTTCACATAATCACTTCGAAAATTTACTCATTTGTTATACGAGTGAACCAGATTTCCTCTCCTCTCTTCGAATTGCCGCTAGTGATGCTGAATGAGTCTTAACATTCCTTGAAGCTCCTCATCATTAATCTGGAATTATTATTTTGGCATCATAGCCAATTCATCAATCCAGGGAAGAAAATCGCACGGCTCTAAGTCGCATTCTCCATGAAGAGAAACAATAGCTCGAAACTACCACAATCTTGTTCAATGAAGCGATCCAAGGGATTCAGAAGAAAAGGAAGATGGTGGAATCCCGGACAGCGAGCTAGCCAACCAGCATGCCA
>JAPMOR010024077.1:4153-37078 GCA_026543865.1 Argiope aurantia
TATGTATATATTTTAATGTATATATACAAATTTCACGTATACATACATACGTTTTGTTATACCTAGCTAAATTTGGTATCATACATTGACAAAAAGAATGTGTTTGATTTTTTAAAATGAAATAAATACTTTCCACAAAAATACCACTATTAGATAAGTGTAATTATTTATTAACAAAATAAGTAATAATAAATATTATTTTTTAGAAACCTGTCTCATTACTCTACTTAAATTAGAAATATTTTTATCAAAAATATAGACATTGTAGGATTTTCTGAAATTTTTGATCTGACAGTTTTAATTAATTAGAATTAAAATATTGTATTCGATAATACATAGTTTTGCAGTGTTTTGGAAATACTTCATAAAGAGAACGAAAATATAATCAATAAATGATAAATATAAGATGCAACATGCCAAAAGTTAACATTTTAATTCATTTAAATCATTTAATTAAATGTTTCAAATGTACAGAGTTATCGAAATTAAATTTCCAAATCTCATAGGGTCATGAAGAACGTTTTATGCATCATCATGACAGGAAATTTGTACAACATTTATTTCAAGTCATGCACTCTAGATCGATTTCAAAAAATAATATAAGAAGTTGTCGATAGATGGCGGTAATCATCCGTGAATGGAAAAGAAAACTCTCAACTTTGTTACATATATTAGACAGCGTTATTTGGCACATCCGTTTAGTGAAACAGCGTCTATTGTATCTCTCTGTAGAGCATGCTCTTTCAGAAAAAGTCATGGGACTCATAGAATGATACTTATGAGACTTACATAGAATTGTTTGTTGCGCTGTATTTCGGTACCTCTTTGTACTAATTCATTTTCACTAAATTTCGAACTCACGTTTTGGATTGGCTGATATCGAAAAGCCATGTGATTATGACCATTGCATTGTTCTGTATGATCGTCTGTGTGGCAGAATTATGTCTGCTATATTGTATATTCAATTTAAAAGTATTATGAGGTTGGAAAATAGTAGATTTCCAGAACTAAATTTCATATTGAACTCAGCTAATGCTAAATTGATTATTGTGAGATTATTAATTAATTAAACTTTTTCTGATCGATTCTTTTGAAATGTATATTCATATATTTTTTGGAGTTACATGCTTTAAAATATCCTCAGGATTTTTACGTTTCAAAAATTATTGATAAAATTTTTTCGTACTTTTATAATTTTATTATTACAAATCATTAAGGTATATAAACTAATAAAATTGGCTAATACAGAGAACACTTTTTAAAAGTACAATTTCAATGTTAGAAAAAAAGTAATTTTAATAGACAATAAAAACATATGGGAAATTTTACTCTATTATTTAAATCTATTTTTTTATATCTTTTTGTTTCCTTTCTCAAAATAAAGTTATTAGAGTGTTAGCCAGAATTTCTGATTTAAAAAAATCGTCTATAAAGCTTCAATAGACAAGGAATATAATACAGTTTTTGTGTCCTTTTGACCAAATTTATAATTTTGTTTACAATTCACAAAACCGTGAAGAAACATATTGATAGACATTCGACTCTTATATGGATTTCATCATTAATATGCCCAATTCATTTAGTTTTTTGGGAGACGGGGTTTGGAATAACACGTTCAGAGTCAGATGAGCTGCCAGGCAGATGGAGGTTTATTGAACATTTCTTAAGTTCCCGTATTTCGATGTACACTCTCCCTTGTTCTTCTTATGATCACATTCATAGATTAATAAACATAACTCAATTTTATATTCCTGTACTTGCAACTACTCACAGTGAAGCTCAACAGGTAAGATGAGCAAATAAGCATTTCGGTGCAACAACTCATCATTAAATATCATTTATCCAGCTTGTTACATCTCTTAACTATCCTACATAACGCATTGTGCTTCAAAATATACTGGCATCCAGTCTTACATCCTGGTGGATTATACTTTCCTCCAGAGTATGGGAAACCAACTTTGAAAGCTCAAAATTTCAATAAGGAAAAGTGCATATCCACTTGCAATTATTTCTTGAGTTACTCCCAAAATTTCTGTTACTGGACGGAAGAATATCTCTAAGATAGCCAAGTCGGGAGTTTTTATTACTGAAGGTCTAATGGTAGATTTTCAATGGCGTTTTCAGGAACAATTTTCATAGAATTTATTTCATGCAAGTTACCAAGAACACTTTAGAGAATCTGGATATTCACTATTTTACAGCCATTCACTGTGGATAAATATCACAAGTATTGTGATAGTTAACCACAACCAGCTTGTCAGAAATTAAACATAAATTTGCATTTTTGATAATGAACCTATTTTCATTGTTAAATTCTTCTAGCTTGTCGTATTATAGTGATTTATTCATTTGCACTTGGATAACAGATTGAACGACCTCTCTTTGGCATATACTAAACATGGCTTGAAATCAACAAGTCTTTGGAAGTCCCTAACAGAAATATTGATCCTTGATGCCTCTGTGGTCATACATAAAAGCGAAAATGTTGCCAATTCAGGATTTCGGCAACGAACCGATCCCCCAATAGTCTCATAAATGCCAAATGTGGTTCGTGTCTGGCGATAAACGTTGCCTAAATGATTCCCAGAAATTGTCCAGAATAGTCTTCAAACCAACCGCAGTTTTGCGCCCGTGACCTATGCATTGTCATCCATGAAAATTTCATCGTTGTTTCTACACATGAAGTGCATGAATAGCTGAAAGTTGTCTCCAAGTAGATGAGCATAACCATTTCCAGATAATTATCGTTTCACTTGGACCAGTTCCTTCCATGTAAAAACTCACCATTATGGAGCCACCATAGTGTCTTGTTGACTACTTGAGTCTACAGCTGCGTGGGATCTGTGCAACACTACAATTCTACCATCAGCTCTTACCAACTGAAATCCTGAGTCATTTGATCAAGCCAGGGTTTTACAGTCGTCTAAGGCTTAACCGCTATGGACCCATAAAGGTACTCTACTCGATCTTCTACTGAAATTAAAGGCAAATTCCATTGCATCTTCCTGACGGACATGCCCACCACACGTCCTACATAGGTTCATGTAGTTATGTCAAAAATTGTTGCTTGTCTGTTAACACTGATCATTCTATGCACACGTGTCGTTAGTCGATCCTTAAGTGCAGGCGGTCGGCCACTGCGTTGTCCATGGTAGAAGGCTATGCCTAAAATTAGGTATTTTCGGCAAGCTCTTAACATTGTGGATTCCGAAGCGTTGAATTTCCTAACGAAATTCGAAATGAAATGACCTTTCCATCTAATTCCAACTGCCATTCCACTTTCAATGTTTGTGAATTGTTGAATAGAAATAAAAGACCTTTCAGTGAACTGTTTATCTATGCATTTTGTACTCGATACTATTGCTATCTGTGTATTTGTATATCACTATCCTATGACTTTTGTCAATTTAATTGACTTCTTATGCGAAAATGTACAATAGCTAGTGAAACCAATAAGCTTATAACCACAAATTCTTCGAACGAAGTTTTCAGAATATTTTTAATTCTCGTATTAATTTTTTTGCTGATACGAATGAATTTCATCGTTTTTATTTTCTCTTTCTGAACTGAAGATCGAGATTTCAGGCTTCGCAAATGAAACGTCTCTACGATAATTTTTTTTCTTCCCTTTTTGTATCAATAAAGAGAATTTTTATCTGCCACTTGAAATTTGAGCTCCTGATATTTTTTTAATATTTATTTGGATACAGACTAGATGGACAAAAAGTAATTTCTTCAGAAAATTTATGCAAAAGACGCATTAGTAAGAGAAAAGTGAAAATGCGGCGTGTGGGAAATGAAACAGTGCTGCTTCTGCTTTTAAAGTTGCTGAATGTTTACAGTGGGATAATATTGAAAACTCGTAATGAAAATGAAACAGTCCGCTTTCCATTATTAAAGATAGAGGAATGTGCTGGTAAGTTTTAATTTAAGTCCCGATTTCACGAAAATTCAAATGTTTATATGGACTAGGTGAATTTCAATTTTAAAGCAGTTTACAGATTGTTAAAAAATACTCCATTAATATTAAAAATTCATATATATATATATATATATATAACTTTAATATTATTTGTCTATTCAAAATGTGAGGACTTAAAAGATAATAAATATATGTTAAAGCTTAATATCTTTGTCTGTATTCTTGGAAAAATGGACTGAAAATATATATTATACGAAACACCGAAATGATCGGTAGTTTCACTAGACACAGAACTTTAATATTTCTTTATTTGAACAAAAGCAACTGTTTTGGCTTTTTTTTGTAACATAAATTCTTTTTTCTTTATCTTACTTGAAATCATTAAAAGGGATGTAGATCGATAAAGCATCAGTAAATAAATTAATAATAATAATCAGTAAATAAACCAGCATCAGTAATTCTATTATGGCGTGATGGTCACTATATATTTCATGTTGTTCAACAGTCTGAAATGGGAAAAATTAAAATCACGGTGTTAAAATACATGTACGTGGAAAAGTTGACTACTGTAGAATTTGGTTTGTAATATAAAATTTCATCTAAAGCAAATCAAAACTTCAGCTGTCCAAAAAGTATTACAATTCAGTTATTTTGTCTAATTTGTTTTTAAAAAATTTAAAAAATTCTCTCATGAATTAGAATAGCTCTGATTTGAAAGCATGAGAGAATGAAGTTGAACTATAAGATAAATAATAAGTTTCACACAGATATTCTCAGAAAGTTTGAAATTTGCTCTTCAAGAAGGAGCTGAGTTTGTGTATGCTTCTGGAATTGTGTTGCTGCTATTTGTGTTACTATAGCTGATATTGGTGTTGCTATAGCTCATATTGGTGTTATTGAAATCTCTGTTATGTTTCTCTTACCAATGCGTTATTTAATTAAGTTTGTATTATAACTCAAGTATTGTATATTGTGTTAATTATCTTCTTTATATTTCACTTAATTATCACGTCATGTTACGTAGGGCATATAGAAAGGCCACGGATGTGATGAGACACCATATACCAGTCTATTGGGAGTGTACTTGAAATCTTTAAAACATTTAAAAATGTTATAAACAATGTTAATATAGAAGTAACGAAAAATAATTACACGAATTTAATAATATTACGGATCAAGATATATTAATTTTTTTGTCAAATTTTCAAAATGTAGAATTATTTAATTCACTGTCATAATATATTTTTATACATAAATAATAAAACTATTTGTTTATTTTCTCGTATTTCTTATTAAGGATTTTATTTTACTCTCAAATTTAATGCTTTTATAGAATGGTAAATGGGTTGGAGTCCTCATCACATGCATATTTTGGAATAAATAAATAAATAAATAAAAGTTTCAAATATATGAAGTTAAATTAGCATGAAAAGTAACAGACAATTTTTCTGCCGTCTGCTGTGATATATGTAGTGTAACTTATAATTAGTTCCTTATGACAGAAAAAATAGTATATTAAATAAAACAGTTCAGGAATTTGCACATATTAAATATCTCAAACACCATCTCGAGTTACTCTATGTAAAATCCTGTAAACACAATAATAATTGCAAATATGCTCTTTGTTGTGACATCCTGAAAGGTAAGCCTGAAAAGTGCGTCGTTACGTACTCAGTAAAGGTTTTGAAAATGACAAAGCTTGTATTATGCTGAACGTTTTTGTATATGCGCATAATTTAAACTGCCATAACAAAAATTCTATTTTTAAAATATATAATCATACAGTATGCAGATAAAAATTCAAGGTTTGAAGAAGATTGATATAAATGTAACGGTGCGTCAGTCTTCTCAAACTGAATTCAACGTGGATGACGTTCAAAAATGTGTTGTTTGAGACATACATATATTTATAGTCTTTCTATTATGTATTTTCATAATAACATAAAAAAATTGTCATATTAAACTCATTCTGGGTTTTCAGAATTTATATGACAAATAACATAGTTCATAAAAGTTTAATATTTTTCCATCTTATTGTTTTCAGAAACTTTGAGACTCAAATTTAATATATCGATTCGTATATAATTCGTTGAAAATTAAAATAAAATTCTATATGCATAATTTGATATTCCGATTTCATTCTACAACAGATATTTATAAATGTAATTTCACGAAAGTATGAATATATTTTTAGCCTTTACATTTTAATGCTTGGCGGAAAACTAGGATATTAATATTTTATAATCATTCTTTTCATAAATTAATTATACTAATTTATTTGGAATGAAATTTAAAATAAAACACTCCTAGAATTTTAGTGATATTATTTATTTATATGGAGTGGATTTATAAGAGCGGAAAAAAGAAATATAAATTAAAATTTTTCTCAACACAAACAGGAATGGTTATTTCCTTATAGAATATAAAAAAGAATCATATTAGACTCATGCTGGGTTTTCAGAATTAACATAACGAATAAAATAATTTTAAAAAAATTAATATTTTTCCATCTTATTGTTTTCAGAATCTTTGAGACTCAAATGTAATGTATCAATTCGTATATAATTCCATGAAAATTATAAGAAAATATTATATGATTAATTTGATACTCCGAGTTCAGTCTGCAACAAATATTTATAAATGTAATTTTACAAAAGTATGAATTGCGGTTTCCGATGATTCTAAAGAAATCTTTTTTTTTATTTTTAGTCTTTCTAATGGCATTTCTGTGCAATATATTCTTATCAAAAGATTAAAAAAATATAGAAAAAAGAAAGAATTTTCACTCGCTGGTAAAAATTTTATAGATGAAAAAAATTGATTACTTACTCTATAAACAAAAATTACTTTGTGGATTGCCGTGCTAATGATAATCCTCTAGTTAGAAGGACATGTAATTTCAGCAAAGAAAAGTTTTTTCAAAATTGCAAAATTTTCACTGATTCAACTACAGAAAGAAAATTGAAATATAAGAGAACTCTGAGATATTCACTGAATTTCGGGAAATCATTCTGAAAGTGAAAGATTGTTCAGAAATGGCTCAGAAATTATAAAATGAAATACGTCTTGTAGAATTTCAAAGAAAATTCTCAAAAAATGTACTCAATTTCCTTGAAGTTTATGCAGCGAAACATCGGTAATATTACTAATGTAGTAAAAATTTCCAAATTATTAAATTTTTTCGAAATTTGAATGGCGTAATTTTTGTTTGTCATGAATAAGACTCATTTGTCCTTATTTCCCTGCAGAATGCAATTGTGTTGAAAAACAAGAGTGTTTCCTAAATGAGCTCGGAGAAGCAGATTGTAGGTGTCAGTTTGGTGAAACTGAATTCAACGTGTATGGCGTTAAAACATGTGTTGGTGAGCCATACATATATTTTCAGCCTTTATATTTTACTGCTTGGCGGAAAATTAGGATATTAATATTTTATAATTATCATACTCATAAATTGCTTATACTAATTTTTTGGAAAGAAATTGAAAATAAAAGACACCTAGAATCTTAGTGATATTCTGTTTTTACATGGGGTGAATTTATAAGAGCGAAAAAAAAAGAAATATAAATTAAAAAATTTTCTCAACACCAAAAATAATGGTAAATTCCTTATAAAATAAGAAACATTATCATATTAGATTCATCCTGGGTTTACAGAACTAACATAACAAATTAAATAATTCATTAAATTTTAATATTTTTCCAGCTTATTGTTTTCAGAAACTTTTAGGCTCATTCTGAAAGAGAAAGATTGCTCAGATATGGCTCCCAAATTAAAAAATGGAATACGTCTTGAAGAATTTCAAAGAAAATTCTCAATAAATGTATTCAATTTCCATGAAATTTATGAAGCTAAACATCCGATTATATTACTAGTGTAGTAAAAATTTCCGAATTATTTAATTTTTTTGAAAGTTGAATTTGATTGGTGTAATTTTTGTTTGTCATGCATCAGTCTCATTGTCCTTATTTCCCTACAGAATGCGATTGTGCTGAAACGCAAGAATGCTTCATAAATGAGCAAAATGAAGCAGATTGTAGGTGTCCGTCTGGTAAAACTGAATTCAAAGTGGATGGATTTAAAACATGTTTTGGTAAGCTATACGTATATTTTTAGCCTTTATATTATACAGCTTAGAGGTAAATTAGGATATTAATAATTTATAATTATCACATTTATAAGTTACTAATACTAGGATTTTTAAATGGATTTGTTATAACCCTGGATCACTCATGTTTATATTTATATATATATATATATTTCTTGATGTCCATCATCTTGTTTTAAACATCTCAAATAAAGGGTCATAAAATCCTATTACAAATGAATTTGTTCTCTCCAATTTTAATAGCTAACTATTTCTCTACCTAATATGATTATTTTTAAAAATTCTCATAAATGACAAAACTTGTGTGTTAAGATATTTAATATAGTAATCAGCATCTCCTAACTATTAAATAACCAGATAAAAGTATTACATGGCAAATTATAACAAGATAATCATTTTCAATAACATCCTTGTAACAAATGAACGATTGAATTTCGTTATTTATAATTAAGTTCTTCTTTTCTGGGATAACTGTAGCCTTAATTTAATTTAATTTTTTGTCATTTTTGCATTTTCTAGTGATTGCCTCCAGATATTATCTTGCCATGCTTCACTAATATATTTCATACACAATGGCCATGCGTGAAACCAAATATTTATACCATCTAATTGCATTGATTTTTTTTGGAGTGATAATATCTTGGCGTGCAATAGGCCCGCTTGCAGCACGGTCCATGGAGTTGTGTCTCGAACTTCAAGCCCTCCGGTTCCAAGGCCGAGACTTTACCAGCAGGTCACCATAGACCGCAATTTTTTGAATCCTTTCATTCCTAAGAGCATTCAAGTTTCAGATACTTCAGATTCTTTAAAAGCATAAGCTTATTTTTTTCTTCCAAACCCTATCAAGAACTGCAATAACTACAAGTGTTTCTAAAGGGTTGATTTACTAAAGATGACATAGCTTAGATAAGTGAATATGAAGCAAATGAATATTTGGCCATTTTTCGAAATTCTCAAAAAGGCTTTCTGTTTCCCCACGCTCACCTGGGCAATCATATCTAATAAACAAGTGAGTGCATCTTTATTTGGTCAATTATACTTAACTAAAGATAAGAAGGAATTTCGATATGAAATCCAGACGTCTCGGATATTTGTAGTTCATTTCATTGAACGTGCATTTGGGCCTTTCAATATTGACGGAGTTAAAAAAAACAAATATTATTATTCCAAATCCTCTCTTTATTAATATTTTCTTATTTCTTTAGTACCTTCCGTAATTTATTCATGTTCATTTTAGTACTTTATCGACTTTTTTTTTTAAGGACTATACTTAAGTATCGTCCGTAATGTTTGTCATGTAGATTTAAAGAAAATTATAGAGAAAGTAGTTTCAAAATAAAATGGTATATGCATTTTTAAAATAAATCTTAGAATTCCAAATTTAATTACAAAGCACATAATATTATACATATTGAATAGAAGGAAGGCATATACTTATGAAATAAACTAAACGCCGATATAAACAGTCAGCTTAATTATTTCAAATGATATTTAAAATTCGTTTTCATTGATAACTAGTTACATTTATGCAAGAGATTAAGAATTTTTTTTACCTCTTTTTATCTGTGCAATACACGACTAATAGGACAAGATAACTCCTTTGTAATGCTTTAACGAGGAAACTTGCTCTACATTAAGCAGAGAGTTATCTATTATTACTAGTTAGTACGAAAAACCGATATTGACAGTACATACATTTATAGATTGTGTAAGGAGTAAATGAACGTTTCACCAAAAGATAAAATTCGTCATTTGTATTGTATTATTTCTATTATTTAGTGAAATCTGATCAGCAGAATATTCTTCCTTTGCGTTGTAATATTTTGATATCTTCGGATTTTTGAATGTCAAATATCGCAGGTATTCAAAAAGTGTTCGCTTTGTTGCACAGGTCCTTTTGTCAACTCAGTAATAAACAGTGGTTATAATTTTTTCCTTGATTACAAAAAAATTATTACAGAAGAACCATTGGCTATAATACTGTCAAACTGATAATATGAAATAATCCTGTTCTCAATTTTTTTTAATCCGAAAGATTGCACAACTAATGCAGAAATAGTGAATATATAGTCGAATGTCATAAAAATGACGTCAACAAAGAATAACATTCATTGGGCTCTTCGGTTCCATGAATTCAATTTGGCCATTACTGTTCAGTGTCAATTTTAGGGTTACTTTAAAGACATGTGCACTGATATTTATGCACATAAAGATAACACATTGCGTGCGGGTCACGATATTTCTCGTTTCTAGCAGGCCGGACACTAGGACCGAGTCATGAGATATCTCGTTTTCATGTTTTTTCGGCTAAATCGATGCATAACCAACAAGAGGCAAATATTTAACACATTAAGGACCGCTAAGAAATTTGTAAGATATACGTCTGGGACAGCACGTTTTGGGAAAAACTTGTACGTTCTAAAATCATCATAACTTTGTTATTTATGAAGCAATAACAGACGGAACACGAGAAAACTCGTGAGTGGTCCGTAACAGATGGAACACGAAAAATGAGAAACTTGTAGGGTATTGATATAAACGAGGAAAGAACCGGGAACCTTGCGGTTTGCAACCCAGTAACATGACCACAATAGTAAAGCAATTGCTCAAGTAGCGTAGCTGTAAACTGGATTATAGGCTTTCAGCACAAACTCGTGAGAGGTCCGTAATAGATGGGAAGTGGAACACGAGAAAATTCGTGAACGGTCCTTAATGTCTTAAAACAAAATATTGCAGCAAATCGTGCCGATGATCATTGCACAAGGGAATATGCTTTACCAATGAGCACACTCTAAAGCATTATTCAAGTCACTAAAAAAAATAATAGTGAAAATGTTAAAAAAAAAAATCTTAAATAATAAATACATGCATAAAATGTATAGAAATATTTAAGAATGCTTTATGTGAATATAATACCAAATGCAAATTAAAAATATGCATATATGCATACTATTGCTTGAGAAGCATGTTTCTCGAGCGTTCAAAAATGTGCGACCTCTGGGAGCGTATTGAGCACGCAGAGCGCCGTACGCAATGCGTCAATGAGTCTGGTGTGAAGCCGAAATGTCGGACAATACAAGGCGAGAAATGGAATATCGTTGCCAAAGTTAGTCACATTGAAATTTAGTTACTCAAACGGGTTTTTTTAAAACTTTATGTAGGTCTTTATAGTATTTCGGAACAACCATATGCTAGGCTATGATAATTTTTCATAATTTTTTTTGTTATCAGAAAGAGATTTTGGGACCACACTGTATATTTCTTGCCAAATCTTCTGTTGCATTTTTGTGTCGATGGATCGATACTTAAATGTAACTTATGTAAAAAAAAAAAAAAAAAATCCACTTTGACAAACATATAATTATAACAGAAGATTTTTCGTTAAATTGGAAAATATATAGAAATACTACTTTGGTCAATGTACCATCCTATTTCATTTTTTGTGAGATCTTTTGTGTGTGTATAGGGAGGGGGGATGATAAGATATCATTTATATGTGGTTTTATGCAATGACTTTTAGGGATTTTAATGCCCATAATACCAGTATCATTATAAGCATAGGCGTAGATATATTACAGAAAGCTTAGCAAGAATTGCATCAACTTAGTATTTGGCGTGTATTAAAAATAATATTTATTGAATATCAGCAAAATCTATATTCAATACTTAAATATAATATATCTTGAAATATATTCTTTTCAACTAAACACAGTCAATACCTCTTTCAAAAATAAATCTTTAAATCAAGGAATAAATTTTATCTGAAGATGTAGAAAAAAATCTAAATATATTTACGCCAAAATAAAATCATACGAACCCTCCGTTAGTGACAAAAATGGTTAGCCTGAAGAATACGCCATGTTCATGAAAGTTCACCAAGAGTAAAGCGTTTATAAGAGCCATCTTATAAAAAAAAATTACATTACATAAACTTAATTTTTTTTATTTTGCAGAATTACCATTCATAATCTGTGAATTTCCTCATGTGGAAAGTATACCATACTAAGTTGTTACTCTGTTTGAAATTGTGTTTAATGTAGGATAAATTAATCACCACTCGAAAGTTATTTATATAGTTTTAGTTGTATAACGTTTTACACATTACTTACATGCCTTCGAAACAGGAAAGTAAATTTCGCGGAATTTACTTTCCTGTGCTTATTAATATGAGGGCCTTTTTCTTATTTAAATGATAACACAAGTACACATATGTTGCTTTTCCACAGATATCTTATCTTTCTGAAAGTCTAGTATACTTTTGTCTCAGGCCGTATCTAAAAAAACATATCTGGGACAAAAAGGGAATGATATGGGTTGAAGATTAAAAGATCAAATATTTAAGCTTAAGCTCATTTACGTCTTTTAATGCATATCATTATGTCAAACTTGACCGATAATTGAGCTTAGGTGGGTTTTTTTCCCCTACTAGCCATCTTCAGCACCAGCTGATCTGCCGGTTATATTGATTCATTTCAGTTAAATTATTTTAGATGCCACTTCATGTTCATGATTCCATCTAATTATCAAACATTAAAAGCTTGTCATTTTAATTATCTTATATATGTCTTAAATTATATACATAAGCCTACCTAATGGAGACTAGTAACCTAATAACAGATGTGGTATATTTTCTTTTAAATTTGGTAGTGTTGCAACCCCTTTTTAAATCCATCTTATAAACTACGCACATATTAAACAGAGAATTAGTTTTCAATAACGGAAAGAAAACCATGTGATTATATATTTAATTACACAATGAAAACAGTTGAATTTCAGGACAGCAATGTAATCTATTTTTGGAAATTAGATAAGAAAATTATTTCTTATTTATTATTTACAATCCAGACCAGAGCTACCAAATGTTTGCACATACATACTTTGGAGGGGGGAAGGAGCACTTTGAGGCTTTTTTCTGAAATTTTAATTAAAATTTAAACGAAATTTCGGCCTTTTCCTGCGATTCATTTCCAAAATTATTACAGTACAAAAATGATCTTTATATCATCTTAAAATTCAAAATATTATATATTCGGTGACATCTATTATTTGTGACATCTATAATTTATTCTCTAAGATTTAATTAATTTCTAAAAATATTTCATCCCTATTTCTTAACCATATATTTCACACAAAATAAATGGTTCAATTAACAGGGAAGGGAGGAATTTCTACGGAATACTGAGTCATCTCGAGCGCCTGCTTTAATTTATTTGAACGGACGTTGACTTGGAGGCTTTTGACGAAAGATAGTTAAAATTTATATCATTCACAATTATCACATTTTTGTAAGGTTACATGTCTTTATATTTGTCTTCTGGATTTTATTTTTACTATCATTCATTTCACTTCCTATCTCCGTGCTTCTGATGTACATTTGTATTTTAGTTAAAGCAGCAACGATAGTACTTATAAACACATACCAGCTTTCTTCGTGAAATATTAAATAAGAAAACTATTTAAATGGCTTATAAACATTTTCTTTTATAAATTTATAAATGTTCCCCTAAAACATACGATTATCTATTAAATACTGCGTAATATTGTCAAGATTATTGCATTATAAAGATTATTACATTTCTTTCGTTTCAAAAAGCTTACTTCCTCTGTTTTTATATCAGCCTCACTTTAAATTAAAATATATTTAAAATTGCTTCAATAAGAAAAAAAACACAATTATGTCAGTTTTACTTAAAATTAAAAGGCATTTAAAATTATTTCAGTAAAGTAGAAAAATTTCAGTTGGATATATGATAAGTGGAAGTTTATTACTAAGATCATTTGCAATCTTGTCGGCATTAAATATGCTATCAATAAAGAACAACTGAATGAAGGGTTTTATAAGTTCAGCTTTTGACTTGCGTTGAATTTTCGGTGACAATCACTTTCACATTAATTTAATCTTTATATAAATGTATTTAAAATAAATAATTATTTTTATTTTTTGTCATTACTAGTTATTATAATTAGAGGAATACAATCTCAATTGACTGATTTGTTGGTTTTTATTATGTACTTATGTATTGGTTCTACTTTTTTTTATCGAAAAAATAGCTGAATGACTCAAGGTTTTATCGTGCATTTATTATGACAGGATAAACTTTCTTTTGAGCTGCGAGCACTTTCTTAGAGTAAAATTATACTGTAAGCCCAATTATCACAACACAACGGAGAACTCATATTCTAAACAGAACATTTATGTCACTTGACTGAAGTAGTTCATAATTAATCAGATAATTTTTTGTTTGTTTGTTATCTGGAACGAAAAGAAAAGTTCGCTTCTGTAAACAATTTATAAGGAACAAATTACCGGAACCAAAAACTTAAAACATGCATAGTACTTATAGTCTGCTTTACTGTGTTGTTACTTATTCTTTTTCCCCCCTTCTTTCTTCTTTTTTCTTTTTTGAAATTAAATATAATTTTTATACTATCTGGCTGCTGAAAAAAAATGGTGATTCTCCCGAAAACTTATTAATTCCAGCAATTAATCTTTTTTAAGTGTGCACGTACATAATGAAATCACTATATGATGCCAGAAGAATGATTTATTCTCAGTTAAAATAAATACAGAATAATTATTAGATTCCACAAGTGTTGTTATTTAATACAGTCCATTATTACTATATCATGTTAACATATGTTGGCCTTTCTGAGACGGCCTTAGGTAGCTAAATACTTTAGTAAAATCTCCTTGGGCGTATTTTAATTTCTGTTCCCGCCAATGAATTGTCATATCCACCAAAAGAATTCCACGAGATGCCGTCTCTGGAACCAATTCTATCTGTTCTGACAAGATTCAGACCATTGAGACTGCTACTGGGCATCCTATTCAGCCACCAACCGCCAGAACGCATCGTTTCTCCATCTTTACCGGATGGTAAATTTGGCTTGTCTGCTGTGTAGAATAAACCTCCACTGTGAGAAGAAAGAGAATCCCCTATTTAGAAAGAAAAAAAAATTAAGACAAGAATTGTTATTCTTCATTTCATTTTTCCAATATTCAGTAAATTGTAAAGAAAATAAAAAATAAAGAAAACTCTTCTTTCTGTAGCAGTTTTTTATAATTAGGATGACAAAATGCCAGGCTTCCACAGCCTAGGGTACACGACACGAGGCATTGCAATCGCATAAACATATAAGCACTGTTATTGTCCTTCTCTCCAGGACTGAAAACGGATTCCATCCCGCATTAACAAGATTGCATTTCATATAATTACACCAATATCTAGCGAGATGGTAGAGCGTTGGGTTCGCGTCCCTGAGGTTGCGAGTTCGAACCCCGCCGACCGAAGATTCCTTGGTGGCTGACGTGGTCACAAAGTCCTCCATGCCGAGAGCATTACCCCTGGGGGTACTGGATGATCGTTCCCTGATTCAGGTCTAAATTACGATCTGTGAATGAGGTCCGCCTCGTAAAAAGAGTTGTGACGTATGTAGCTAAGTCGTTCTCTTGGACCTAGATGGCCATACTATAAAAACAAGAGACGCTCCCACACTTGCTTAAAATCGCTGTATACATAACAGCGGGCTTGTCCATGGCAAGTGCCGTAAGAAATAACAGCACCAATATCTGAAGAATCTCGTACAGATTAGTTGTAATTTTAAAATCCAGAACACTTTCCAATAGTTTGGAGGAATTCTTGTGACCTACAGGAACACATGTATTTTCTGCTTTGTAGTATAGTTACAAGCAGATATCTGTAATTAATGTGCAGTTATTGATGAATCTTCATAAACTTATTTTGAAAATGACTCTTTTTTTTATCTTGAGCATCTTTAATTGCTAAAATATACTGACATGAATTGTGGAATTTTTTTTCTTTAAAATATTTTTTCAATAAATTTTCAATTACTGACCCGCTGTCCCACTGTACTCTGACAGGTGAATTCGATATTTACTTTCTTCATCTCCAATCCAGAAATTTTCGTATCTGGCAAAAACAGATGTTCGGTTTTCGTCTCTCATATCGAATCTTACTGAATATTGTCCCTGATTTGTAAGAGAGTGGATGTTGCCATTACCTGAAATAAATGCATTAATCTTATTGATGAATGCGTAAAATTGATATTAAAAAGCTTTCTTTTTTTAATTGGGATACGTGCATAGTGAGCATGATTATTATAATGATGATATACATTTAAAAAATACAAATATTTATTTTGAAATCATTTCTTTATAGTTATTTTCCCATCCATCGATAAATAAATTTGAGAAACAATACCTCGCTCAGTTAGTAACAAAATTCAGTAGGGAGAATAAGTAATAGTCCTAAATAAAATGATGAAGATATTAATATCTTTCAATTAATTGAACCAAAATTTTTAATTTTAGTTTTGCAACATTGGATAAGTTAAAAATCAGAAGAATTTCGTAAAAGAGGAAATATGATTCAATGAATCATTTATTTAATTTGTATAACAATTTCAAAAAATTCATTTTTGCCTCCAGTTATAATTTATTGTTTGCTATCGGAACTCAGTATTCTTACCTTTGAATATTGTAAGTAAAAATGTTAGGTAAAAATCTTCATAAAATAACCATTTTTACCTACTTATTATTAATGTCAGATATTATCATGAATCAAGGGTACTTTTATGTACAGTGGGAATATAAAGGGTTAAAATACAATTGGATGTAAAATCTAGAACTGAATATGCATTATTCTGGGAAACTTTCATAGTTCCTGAAGGCTTATACTAATATTGAAGTAATCAGCTTCAGTTCTTTAAAATGGGATTATAACGTGAGATTATAATGAAAATTTAACGTTAGTGAGTTTTTAAGAAGCAAATCAAGATATAAATGTTTACGGAATCTATTAAAAAGCTAACTCTAATTAAATTCCTCATAAATAGAATGAATGAATATCGGAAAACTTCTAGAAGAGTAAGATTTTATTTATGAATTGACAATTGATTTTCCTAATATCGTTCGCTGTTGAATTCTATTGATTTTTTTTCAAACATAATCACATCAGATAGATAAGTTTATATTGATAAAAATACATAGTACAGGTATTAATTAATTCGTTGTTTTATTCCTAAATATTTAAAAATCTCCGAAAAACCAATCATAATATTTTTTCTTGTAGATTATCAATAAAGATTTATAACAGAAAAGTTGTCGTGTTTATTATTAATATTACTCTGTATTAACCAAAATTAATTCTGAATACTAGGGAAAGAATCAGCATTTTTAAATTTCTATTTTAATTAAAGTTTCACGTGATATAAAAAAATAGTATTTCTAAGATTATTTTTTGATTTGAAATTTAATTATGTATTCTTAAAATTTCAAACTTGTTAACTGTCTGTTATACTTCGATACTACTGCGGAACTTAATTTCTAAAATACAACAATTTACATATTTTGAATCAATAATTCATCACACACATTTAGATTAATAGTTTGAAATGTTACAAATATCAATTTTTCATAGGATACTTAGTATTATAATATTTATGCTAAATTAATATTAAAATGTTATATTGTCTGAATTTCTCTTTCAGATGAAGAGAAAAAAAGGCATTCTTGATTACAAAATGTCAATAAATTGGTTTACTATATGAAAAACTACTAGAGGCTCTTTAGGTTTAGACTAATTATTTGCATTATTCAAATTTATCAAGTACCAACCAAGCCAGAATTCCTTTTTTATGTTGCCAAATCCATTTTTATATTCTATCCAGTTTTTAACAAAATAGTCTTCACCGTTTCCGTATTGGCATCGTCTCTGAATTACCTAAAGAAATAAAAATGAAAAAATGTATTCGAAAAGTAAGGCAAATCATAGTTAGCAATTCTAGAAAAAAAAATGATTCTATGAACAGATATATTGCGAAGCAAGGAAAAATGTATTCTTTTTATTCATTTGTTTTCTAATTTAAGCAATGAAAATTTTCACAACATTTTAAAAATAAAAAGTGATTAACTGTTAAGTTAAAAAAATGTAAGTAATTACTGTTAATATGTTATTTTTCAAATTAAGTGATAATACATAATCCATTACTCGCTACTATAGCCAGTAATTATTTAAGTCAAATGATGCTGTAGTCACTTATTAAATTTAACTGCCCAAAATAGCAAGTCCTCTTGTGTTACGACTTCAATTCTTTTTTTCTCTGTTTTTAAATGAATTTCAGTATACTAAATCATTATAAGATAGTGAAATGACCTTCAAATTTTTTATGTCACCAATCAAAAAGAATAGGGTTTCGATTGAGTTGGCTTATGTTATACACCAAACATGATGAATCTTTAATGTAATCTGGTCTAGAATGTACAATCCTTTGTTTTTGACATTTTTAGCATGCAAGTCGCATTTTACAGAGGGTATGGCAAAAAATAAGCATAATATGTTTATACAGATTTTCATGCATATTTACAAGGGATGAAATAATTGAAGGGAATGGGAATTCCAAAATGCAGTATGAAACATGAATACTGTTGATATTTTTATAGAAAAATTAAATATTTTAATCAGAACTTTTAAGGTAAAAATCCAAAAATAATTAGTACTAAATATCTGGTTTCCTTTGTTTTATTTAATTTACATTTGGACTGACTTTGGAAATACATTCAGTAATTGTACAGTGAAAACAAACAAAATAGGAAATAATGGTGATTTATTTCACATAGAACACGAAACACGAATAGCAAAATACAGTCGGAACGTGTACAAAAACCGTGCTTGCAGAAATCAATGGAAACATACATGCAGCAGACCGTTGTTAAACAACTGCAACAGTTGGTGATCAACATTCCAGAAAGAGAGTCCCTTCTATTCGACCTTCACGAAAAAGAATCGAAGAAAAAGTATCGAAATATCAAGAAGGATCTCGTATTTTGGCTCCTGAAAGCATATCGCGAAAGGTTCCATATTTTAGAACCTTCATTTGTGTCGCCAAACGATTGGTCAGATTTATCGTCAAAGGTGAGGTGACTAACTGAGAATGGAAGCAATTTTAGGAGTACGTAAATATTTTATGGAATTTAAATATCTGATTTCAATTCTCAATAAATTAGTCAACCCCCAAGCAGTATACGTGTTAATATATGGTAACAGTGAATTTATTCAAAGGCTTACAATTCTAAGTTCTTCATAGCCATGAATCTTTTCAAAGAAAAAATTAATTAATCTAATGAACCAAATATCTTTAAAAGAAAAGGCTTATCGTCATGTAATATTTTTCATTCAGAAACTAAATAGTCATCCTTTCCGAGTCTTATTAAAAAGAGCTCACAGTGCCGCTCGACGACATTTATGGAAATCAGTCCAATCATAGCAGTTTTTAAACGCGGAACTATAATTGAGATCCCTTCTTTCATTCTTCAAACTGAATTACAGCTATAGTGCTATCGCGGTCTAAGTACATTTCGTGGATCTAGGAAGATGAATAAGCATATGACGGTTAAACACTCCAATCTTCTGTGTTTTGTGATGGCAAAGTTTTGAATCACTACAAAACAAATGCAAATTTTGTGCTGCTCATCGCATTTCCAGTTTTTATAAATATGTTTTCTTGAAAACTCGACGATACCACACAGTTTTGCATTTTGCTTCCTGCATTTAATGCTGTTTCCGACTTACACTGAATTTTGTCAGAAACTGTCGCGAAAAATTTCTTTGTGCCGGAAATATTAATTTTATTACACCTAGACACCATCTTTCTGATAAAGTGTTCGTCATTTCGAAATTTATCAAGAAAGTAGGCTGAAGATTTAATCGTTAACCCTATATATTGAAAATATTATAATCATTCTTTTTATAATATTAAGTATAGTTTAATATCTTGATTGTTCTTTATTAAAACTAAACGCTAGTGAGTTCCTATTTCCTTTTAGCAACGAAAATTTGCGGATCAATTTCATCGTTGGTTACAGGATTTGGCATACTTATAAATTCTTCTTGAGGCGGATTAATTGCAAAAGGCTTTACCTGGTTCATTTCAAGAGCCATCACCATAATCTAAAGACTCTCCAATACAAATGTCCTAATAAATACATTTCGTTCTTGTAATAATCAATCAACTAGGGTCTTTTAATATGTGATTCTTATTACAATTGTTCCATCCGTCTCAAATATATCTTGAAATGGATGCTTGGAAAGATGAAAATAAGTGGAGTAATTGAACCTCTATAAACCCTAATGTAAAAGGGAAAAAAAACCATGAACTAAAAACAATAACAAACAATATATAAACTAATAACAAAAAAAAACTAAAAACAATAAAGCGGAAAATTACATCTCTTGCTTTTAAAAAGAACATTAAGAGTCCAATAATCTCCTATTCTGCATGAATGGTTGAAACTAAAACGTAATTAGATGCCCTACAAATGCAAAGCTTTTACTTGGATTTAATCAGATTTCATCAACAGCATTCTTTTGAAACTTTTTAAGAAATTAAAAACACGCTCACAGTCCATCCACCTCCGTCAGTGACCATGTCACAAAAAACTTCTATCGACGAACATTCTGCAAGCCTGCTCCTCGGCCAAATGGTGTACACTCCGCTTTTGGCATTTCCATTTTCCAAAACTTCAGCGCAGTCCATTGGCTTCTCATGCTTTTTCGGACCTAAAGCAATATGATTTGAAACTCAGTTTCAGAACTCACAAAAATATTAATGATTTTTTTTAAATATACAAAATTTTAAATATCTCCATATTTTATTTGTTCAAAAAAATTATCTATTTCTTTTATAAATTTGAAATTTTTGTTCAAGGAAATAACCATAATTTTTCAGCAGTCCTCAATTCAAACAGAGAGTTGAAACTTTCTGACCGCTAATTTTCTCTCAGTTTAGTCACTACACTTCCTTTATCCTCTAATAAAAGAGCTAAGTTCATTTTATTCTTAGCATGTGAGTGTGAATTGACTTCATTATTCATACTGAATCTGAATGTTTAAAAAAAGGGAATATTTTCAATTAGTTTGATCGTGACTCATTGTAACAAATAATCCCTGCATTACTCAGAGTATATGAGGCGTTATTTCAAAGAGTTCAATAAAGTTTATGCTGGTAATTCTTAAATGCTAAGAATATTCCCAAGGATCTGTGATTTGACAATAATACTTCATGAATCATTGCAAAAATGCAGCAAGTACAGATAATTAAAGTATAAAGCACGCAGAAAAAGAGGAATGATCTGAATTTTATATTTTGGGAAAAGTGTAATACAAAAGTACAAAAGTTATTTTTATAAAAAGTTCATTTCATAAACTCTATAATTATCTCTAAGAAAATGTCTTTCGACAGTTTAGAAATGAGAAGTGTTGCAAAAGAGAATGTAATCCTTTAAAAACGGATTTTTTTTTAATAAATATTTCATGGTATTTTAGGAAATTGTCATTTGTCGTTCATAAGTACAAATGACTTAGAATAGAATAAAACGAATATATATTAATGATATGGCCAGGTGAGTTTCCACTGGCAAAACAGAAGAGCAAAGCCAGAATCAAATAATGGCATACGAGAGAAAAACGAAGAAAAATAAATCAAGAAAGTAAAATCAGCCTCTTTTTGGATGAGGCTGATTTTAGAGGAAGAAAAGAGAAAGCAACATATAATTGGTTGTGTTCCAAGACTGATCTGCACTCAATGCAGTCGAGGTACCGCTAAACTCAAAGCAAAGAATAGCTTTTGTTTTGTTTTTAGTTAAGTGCGCAGATATTGCAGGGTAAGCGAATTTTGTTAACTTTCGAGATGGGTGCTAGTGTGAGTGAAACTTGCATATCTCCTGCTAATTGACTCGATACCTTTACTTCTTTATTTATTTATTTATTTTCGTTTTCGTTGTTCATCGAATTCCTAATGTGAAAAATCGTTAAATGGAATTAAAAAAGAAAAAAGATATTTTAAAAATAATTTCAGCGCATGCTATAACTTCACTAACTTTCCAATGGACAAGTAACTACTGTTCTCAAACCAGTATTAATACTAAATTTAGATTTTCATAGTCCTAATGCAGTGTTTTGGAATTCCAGTTACTGCGTGCGGATTAGCTTTACAACACAACCTGATAATGAATATGTATACTGGCATTTCCATTCGATAGAAACGCAGAAGAACCAGTTCTATCTCCCATTCTAGGATGCTAAAAGTTGGCTCAGATGCATAAGAAGTATTGGAGACCGTCTCAAAGATTAATAAACAATGCATACGCCACAAGTAAGCATTAAAAAAGCATTTTTAGCAAGTGAAAAGCAGGCATTGACGCATTTAAGTGCGTTGTTGAAGTCTCATAGACTTCCCTTGACCATTTCATTCAGCTTTCCATTTAATATTGCAGCCACTGTTAAGATTTAGTATTAAATTAGAAAAATCGAAATACACTTTTCGTGCTATAGTCATGATAAAACCACTAGCAAAAAATAAGTTAGATATTAGTTATACAGGATAGTCAAATTATTGTGATAACTTTTGCATTTTTCTTCAGAGAGACATTCCAACTTTTTCATTTTTCTTAGGTTTCAAATACGCAATGTTCAATTCAATGTTTTTTGATACAATTTTAAAGAATCTTGGAATATTTATATAAGGTTTGTTGAATTTTTATCATTAGCACTTTCTCTGATGAATCAAAAGATTTTCGGAAAGCCTGTAATAATATGAATATTTGAAAGATTTTCTCACATTTGCAGTCGCCTTCTTCAGCATTTTCTACTCTGGCATCTTCGTTGATTGCAGATTTTGAAAGATTGCAGCAGATCAACAGGAGAGCAGAGCAGAAGGCAAATTTCATTCTAAACGATGGGAGAAAATATTCAGCACTTAATTATAATGAAAATGATGACACATTATTTTTTATAATATAAATATCTTCAAGCATCCACAATATGCTGAGCAATATTTAAATAGTACAGATTGGACTCCCTGGATATTCCTTTAACAAATAATGCAATTTTACTTAAAAGTTGGAAAGACATAATTTTATTTATCTAAATCTATTTATCTAGAATTTTAATCTATCTTGTCTTTCGGCAGTATTTTCGTTGTTGAACAAACAAAGCTTGATATTTGAAGAAAAAAATTGAAATTTTAAGTTTGAATTCATTAATTGTCCAAGTCTCCAATTATAAAAATAATTTCACAAGTTTTAAAAAGACAAGGTAATAGCTTGGTAAAATGAAATAAGAAAAAATATCTGTATATAAAACAATTTTGACCATTATAAACCAAAACAATCAGTCTCGAGAACATCTGTCCTTTATGTTAACGGAACTCTCATAGATTTCAATTACAAGGATATTACTCCACTTTAAAGAAAACACTGCAACAGTTTCATAGCAGAGCGTGAGAATAGTATATGTATGTTAACGTCGTATATTAATATGTTATGTTAACATCGATATATTAGTTGGAACAAAAGCACAATTTTGAATTTATCTTGTAGTGTTTTCATCGAAAATGTCCTCCACACAAATTTCATCCGGTTTAAAGAAAGCGTAGAAGCAAGTTGAAAGAATGAAATGGGAAAAGTATATCTGTTATCGCTAAAGTGCAGAAATCAGTTTATCAGCAGATTAGCTAGTAAATCTGCATATAAAATAGGGTAATTCCTTTAAGTGCGGAAAATATTTTCATTTCTCAAATTACCTAGGTAATCTGCGAATTACCTAGATAGTCATTATATCAATTAAAGAAATTGATATAATGTTATTTATTTATTGTTCTATATATAAAGAATCACGATAATACAATCAAATAAAAAATAAATTAGTTGATAGAATCAATCATCAATCCATAGAAAAACTGTAATTCAAGGAATCAAACGGTTTAGCATATTATTACAACTAAGGAAGTGAATTTATGAAACATATGATAAAGTTATGCTTATTCGTGCAATCTAAAAATTGGTGACACTTTGAATTGCATAGAAAAGTCAACCAAATTTTGACACTAAAAAAGTAAACATAAAAATAAACTCAATTCAAATTTTAGATCCAAGAGCAATTCTTTTTTGTAAGAGAATTTTTGATAATTATAATATTTTTTTCCTCTAATGACATTCACAATAAAATGAAAATGTCAAAATACGTGAAAATTTCTTTGTTATTTTTCAATAAAAAAAACCTGAATATGATTCTTTTTCAAAACATAGAACTTACTTAATCTCCTACGGGTAAAGGATTTCTGGTGAAAACAAAATCTTTTACAATTACTAAAATAAAGTCACAGGTGCTGAGATATGAATTTCCTTCACAAATAAATTTGAAAACATTTGTTTATCATTACTTGATTCCTAGACACTCAAGAACTATGAGGAAACCAATTGATAGTATAAAGCTGGTGATCTTTAGTAAAGATTAAAACCGATTATTGCAACAGGTGTTATTATGTTTTTGTATACAAAGCATACAAGGTGAAAATTCTGTAATCATTAAAACAATTCCAGCTATAGAGCTTGACGAATTTCCACATTTCAGTTGTTCTAGAATCCAAAAAACACATTTTTGAAGATTTGTCTATTTCTCAGAGAACAAGATAAGTAACTAAAAAACGCTTTAAACTAATTGTATGAAATTTGGTACGCATTCTTTAACCGAAATATGCTGATTTTTTTTTTTTTTTTTTTTGTCAAATTTTGAAAGAAATTTATTTACGCTATGAAATGAACACGATAACTATGAAACGCAAAGGTCCAGAAAATTAACTTTCAATAGTTTCATTTCAACCACTAACCATATTTTTAAATCTAACTGCTGTCACTTTCAATTTTTTACTTCAATTTACTATGTATATATAAACATTGGAACCTCACATAATGAACATTATTTGCACTTGAATCTTATTCCTAATGAAAAACATTTCTTTATTAAAGGAATCTCTGTCAGTTCTTCAGTAGTTCTAGTTACATCTTTCCACAGGCTTGTCAATGACATTGGCATCTACCTCAATTATCTTGACCAGAGATACCATGCTTTGATTAAGGCTCTACAGCCACATTTGACTAAAACTTCTTTAATGTGTACATAAAGATTCTCTTCAAACATGCGTTCAGTACAAACAGATAAAGTTAATCCAGCTTACGAGGCTTCTTCCTTGCCACTCATTCTGCAAAACATCCTTCACCAAGCAAGTCACATTTTTGCATTTTGATTTATTCATCATGCGAATCACTCATTAGGAAAGATACTCACTAAGCGAGGTCCGACTGCATGGAAAAAACGTTTAATATATTATTTTCAAAAAAAAAAATTGTACCAATGATTTCCTAAAAAATGAATAAAAGCAGAGAAATTTAATACAGTTGAATTTAATTCACAGTTATTTTAATCTTGGTGTTTTTAAAATAAATTCAAAAAGAATTATGATTTAAATTAATACAAATTAAGCTAGACATTAATCAATTAATGCTGAATCATAAAGCACAGTGCAGGAAACATATAAAAATATATTTTCATTATATTAAATTATTTACAATACTAATTAGCAAGTTTCTAGAAAATCCATCATTATTATTTTCTCCTACACTGTTAATATTGATAATTTTACCTTGATAAATTTGATTTTTCATTTCCTTATACTATACTGCCTTTTAATACAGATTTTATAGTTGCATTCTATTATATATTCAGTCATACAAAACCAAATCAAATTTCAAAATATTAAACAATTAACATGTATTGAATAGAGTTATAGTTCATGTATTATTTTTTTCATAACATCCATAAAATAAAATCCTTTACTGGTTAGAAATTCATTTATTATATTTAATGCTTTACATATCACCAAGTGCATTAAAAAAGCTCTAAATGTACAGCCATTAAGTTTGGACAGTTAAAGAAAACACATTCTAAAGCAGAACTCTGCAAAATAGTTCTTGTTTGAATAATTTTATTTTATATTATTAAAGACATATGCCAAATAACCATTTTTTAACCCTTTATTTGGCATGGTTGCTCAGAAGCAACATGTGTTTTCATTGGCTCTTATAGGAGATCTATAATTCCAAATGCTTCACTTGGGTAATGTAAGCATGCTTTTGTACAAATATTTCTGGGTAACAATTAAAATTAATTTAAATAAATGAGTTAATTAATTAGAAAATTTTTTAAGAAGACATAAATATCTTACTTAGAATGTGCACTCAAAAAAGAATTCTTTACAACAAATTTTTTAAATTTGCCAATTAAAGGGTTAAAATTCAAACATGAGTCTGAAAAAAGAGCTTGTGAGCATGTTAAAAAAAGAAAAAAAAATGATTATCTTTTAATAATGAACAAAACATAAAATATGCAAGTGAAAAAAGATAATTCTTCTGACAAAAAATACATTTAAAAAAAATATATTTATAAAAGATAATTTTGTAGCCAAGGCATCTCTTTTATATCTGTCAATAAGAGTAAAATAATAGATGATAGTATAAGTTAGAAATTTTGAATAAGAAAAATACAATTTTAATTAATACAACCATAAAAATACTCTGATACCAGAATAAAAAATAGTACACAATAATAAGTAGCAAATTAAAAAAAATAAAATGAAATTCTTCTAGATTTTTTTGTATTATTAAAGAACTTTATCTTGAACAAAACACAAAACGGAAACACGCAACGGAAAAACACAAAACGGAATTGTCCACTCGGGCGTGAAAAGAACGAAAGGAATGAAGCTGAAAGGATGTGACATCGGAGCTTTCAGCTGCAGCCTTATTTCCAAGCTCCTTCCCGGTAGGAGGAAGTAGTACAGAGTGGGAAGGAAAAAGCACGTGACGTGCGTGCAGTGGGCGTTTACTTGTGGCAGAATCGCCTCGGGGCAGGAAGAGCACACCGAGTGCCTATGTAGCAGGATGCGCGTGGAGTTTGAAATTTCTCACTTTTATCATATCCTCAACCTTAATGAAGCACGTGTTTGATATTGCGTCACTGTAAAATTGCGTGGGAGTATTCCCAGTGACCAATGGAATCTTCTGAAAAGAATGCTTAAACACAGTTGAATTCTGTTATGTGCGGGGACTTAAAAAAAAAAAAAAAAACGAATGAGGGGGGGGGGGACGATTGGGGGGAACTGAATGGACAGTTTTAATTATAAGAGTGGTTTAATCCGTTCGTTAGTCGGTTTGATTAGTCAGATAATAAAAATGCGGGTTTGACAGTTGTTACTAGAATGGTACGATTAGTTAAGGATCGAGAGAAATAGAGGATGATGATACATTACAAATATACTTATATATATATATATATAAGATTAAAAAAAATTGCGGCGGCATACGTATTTTTCTAGTGGTTTGATCAGTTAGTTAAAAAAATTCCTGACTGACAGTTATTATTTTAGTTAGTTAGAAATGAAAAGACGGATGAGGGGTGAAAAATACGGATTTCTTCGTGGAAAAAAATATTGAGGGCACTCATTATTATTGCGGTGGTGAGTCATTTAATAAATGGAGGAGGACGGCGCTTAAATCTGCGTTTTAATTAAACGAGTGATTTGATTAGGGAGTGCGAGCGAATTAGCTAAGGATAATGTGCGGGGACTTAAAAAAAAAGGGAGGGGGGACAACTTATTATTACAGTCGATGATGATACATTACACACACACACACACACACACACACATATATATATATATATATATATATATATATAATACAGGAATTTAAAAAAAACGCTAAAAATAACAATTATTATAATTAGAGTATCCAAAATATCATCTGTCCAGGTCGTCTCATTTTTGTGTCGGGTCAAATTAGTTAAAGGGGGGGGGGGGGGAATAGGGGAGAGGTATTATTATTTGAGTGGTGCAATTAGTTAGTTGGTTTCATTAGTCAGTTAAAAAAAACACCGGACTGATAGCTATTATGTTAGTGGCTTCGTTAGTTAAGGATAGAAGGATAGTAGACAATGATATATGTATATGCACACAGGATTTCTAAAAAAAATAGCGCTTCCATACGCATTATTCTAGTGGTTTAATCAGTTAATTAAAAAAAATCCTGACTGATAGTTATAATTTTAACAGTTCGAGAACTCAGATTTGAAAAGACGGATAGGGGGGGGGGATGCGGAACATGAAAATGCAATGTAATAAAATAAAAAAAAGAGTGAAAAAAATTTACACACCTGTTTTCGGGGAGCATTTCTCGCACATTCGCATCGAGCAAACATTCGCGCTTCCACTTAATAAATAAATTATATTATGCAGCAGTAATTCCATACCGGGAAAATGTATTGATATTGTGATTGTAAAAATATGGAGGGGGAAAAAAAAAGAAATTCTATTTTTAAGCAACATAAGGTAAAACATAAAATCAGCTTTTCTTTTTACAATTCAGTTTATAAATTGTTTCGGAAAGCGTTTTCTTTTTTTAAATACATTTTGGTTCACACAGATATCATTTCATTTCGCGAAGCAAACGATATTTTTCAAAATAAAGAAATAAGTTAAGATTGCATTTAAACGATAAAATTTCTTCAAATTATTAAAAAATGTGTTCCAGAGGAGAAAATTTCATTTTCGATACTGATTTTTTTTTCTTTCCTGTTGACAATTTAATAATAATAATAAAAATAGACAACGCCTAAGAGTCGAGGAAAAAATGATTCAAATTTAATATTGGAGTTTAAGTGCAGAGATACAGATTTATATTTTTCTGTTGCACTGCTCTATAATTTTCATTCCGGATCGCATCCCTTTTTTTTTTTTCTTAAACTACTTCAAGATCATATTCTACTATTGACCTTAAAAAATCGAAAGGAAACAAATTTATGAAATGAACGATACTTTATTTTTAAAGTGAACGCAATTATACTTAACATTTAAATGTCTATTCTAGTAATTAAAAACAAGAAAACGTGCAAGAGAAAAAATGTACTTACATTTTTTATTCACTCCTTAGTGTGGCATCCCTTTCTGAGTTTGTAACCTTTTTAGAATATTTTTTTTTTCCTCTCTCCGATGATGAAGAAATCTCCGTCATTTCACTCAATTCAAACACATCAATTACTTTCAAATTACATGTTTTGCGTGTAATTACGTAACGTTTACATGTACGTTTTACGTAAATTACGTGTCTCTCAGGTATTAAAAGGTAAAGAAGAGAAGAGGAGGTATCTGGGAATCCACTTACAGTTCAGACAGAGAAAAAATGTAGTTCATGCATTACAAATTTCACAAAGCGAACTTACCTTGGAATTCTCTCGAGTGCTTCCGAGTGGACATGCTTCCGAAAAGCCTCGATCGGCGACTGCCGTGTGATCAGAACGGTCAATCGCCGACCTCGGCCATTGGGAATGTTTCCATGTCATGCACATCGCCTTCACATTGAAATTTCGCTGGGAGAAGAACGGGTCTTCGTCGGGTATCGAGCTGCACAGGAATCGAACCAGAATGTCGTGATGACATTGCAGCCAAAGAGTGGTTCTCTTATTGATCCCTCTCCACCTACAAAAAGAGGGGGGGGAGGAGAATTAGAGATGAGCGGGGATGTCAATTATTCTCCAAGACTTCTTTCGCCGTCTGAATTCAATCAGAAATTGGGTAGGCTAGATGAATTGTCGAATCGGAGCGTGCTAAGATACTGACGATAAATTTGAATATGGGAGGGGGGGGCGTGTTCTCCTATTCTTTATTATTTTTTGGAATTCCGAATATACAAAAACGGGGAGACAGATGCGTTTTAACAAAGAGCTGCCGTTTAGGAAGACAAGATTACATTAAGAAGAAATTTTTATAAAATAATCGTCTTTTCTAATGCACACATTACACAGACTTCCAGCTAAAATGGCTCAACTTCGAAAATAATGAATCGAACGAAGCATAAATACCGAGAAGTAAGACACGTTTGCTCCATATAAGATTAATACATACAAAAATTCCTTGAAATATTAAAAACACTGTAAAACCATTATATGGAAGACAAAATAAGGTCGCTGATCTCCGGAATGATAAAACTTGATTCCGAAACACTCGTTCCCGCAGAAATGACGTCAGGGTCCCAACTCAACATGACCCCAAACAATACAATATTAAATGAAAGTTTATATTAAAAATTAGAAAAAAAATCTTCTCATTTTATTGTCGAGAATTTAATAAGAAAAAAAATTTCCATATTACGGAAAAAATGCCATGCCCAAAATGAAAGTTTCAGGTGAAATAAAACACAATTCGAAAATTCTTCCCCCTCCTCAAGGACTTTTTTTTTTAAATTTAGTAACGGATAAAGTTTAGTTAATATATATGTATTATAAAAAAAAAACCTAAGAAATTCAAT
Source organism: Argiope aurantia (assembly GCA_026543865.1). NCBI lineage: Eukaryota > Metazoa > Arthropoda > Arachnida > Araneae > Araneidae > Argiope > Argiope aurantia. Next base: position 34,398 of record JAPMOR010024077.1, read on the forward strand.
ATTTCTTGAATTTGCTCGGGTATTAAGGAAAAAATTTAAAAATTCACTCATTTTTCATGGACAATTTAATTGCCAGTATTTTTTTTTCTTTTCTCAATTTAAACAAGCAGACGGAAAGACGAAAAAAAATCCCCCTCCCTCGAATTTATCACAGAAGTTCTAAAAACTAAAAGAATCATCGCATTCTCCTGAATTTCAAAATCGTCAGGAATGATATTCTACCCACTTGGGCTTCTTTCTTTCCTCACACATTCACTTTTCCTCGCTCCTCTTTGACAAGAGAGAGCTTGCGATTCATTTCTCAAAAATTACTTTCGTTTAGTTTTAATTCTAGTAATTATTTTTAGCTTAGTTTCGAGAGTTCTCTCGATACTTTAGAAGTTCAATCTTTTTTTTTCTCTGAGAAATAATTTTTAAACAGTTTTTTAAGAACAGGACGCAAGACCATAACAAGTGCTTACTTTTAATAAGTTCTGTATCATTGATTTTGAGAGCTTTCCATTTCATAACCATCGTCCAATTATTATTCGCTGCCTCCTCGTGTAGAGCCCCCCCCCCCCTCTTCAACAGTTTTAAACCAAAAATTCAGTTATAATAGATTTCGCATGCGTCCGTTTGTTCGTAGCACAAACCAGAATAGAGATTGCTACGAACCATTGTTAGATTAGTATACAAAAATATGACTCTAGACTGACGAAAAAGTTTAACATTTACTTAACGAAGCAACATTCGAATTTCCATATAAATAAATAAAAAAAATGCAGTAAATATTAATTAAAACTGGATTACGATAAATCGACTACCTGTCAGATGAATTTCCTCAAATCAATGCAGATTTACTTTTTCCCAGTTATTACAAATTGAAATATTCCTTAAATTTTTTTTAAGAAAAAATATTTGAAAAAAAATAATAAAACAATCAAAACGAATATTTCAATATTTTTGCAAATTTTTTATTGTTATTTTTTATAACAATTACAAAAACCTTTTAATAAATTTTTTTTTGAAAAAAATGATGCGATAGGAAACGAATGCAAAAAAAAAAAAAAGTTACAATTCTAAAAATGTTCAGGTAATTTATACGACAGACATATTTTGAAACGTGTATATGCACCCCTCCCCAGGACATATATCTTCCACATAGTTCCTTATAGCTAGGTTTTCCACATAATTCCTTAGGAACAAGAGGCATTCAAAACTGTCCTTCAGTTTATACCAACATGATTATTTTTTAAATAATAGTTAATAATAGTTAATAATAGTTTTTTTAAATAATAGAGTGGGATTTACTTTATGTGAAGAAAATCAGAATATCATAAACTTAAATATACTTAATTTAATAGAAAAAATACTGAATGATGCCAACGAAAATGAACATCGCATTACTTGCATAACAAATTAAATTACTCCAATAATTTAAAAAAAGATTTAAATATACTGCATACGATTTTATAATAATCTTAAAATTCATTTATTTGATATATTTTTTACAAAATGCTTACATGAATTCTCATAAAACAGGTTATAAAAATTTCCTCTAATAGTTAATCCACAAGTAGCCAATTTTATCAGCATTTAAATGTTAAAATTTAATGGAAATTCAACTTCAATGCATTGCCATATATTGACATAAGAGTGTTTCAAAAATTCTATTGCCTTCATAAAAAGGAAAAGGGAACTTTAAAAAGTCCAGTGAATCTTTACAAAACAAAGTATTGTTGAAATGTGAGAACTTTATTCCTATCTGTTGGATTGCAGAACCCAAATCTGCTGTTTTCTCTCTCTTTACAGGCTGCAATATTATTGAAAGTGCTCAGATTAAAAAGGATTTGCTAGGAGAGTAAACATTAAAAACAACTCCGAATGGAATTAATCTCCAACCGCATTGGTTAAAATTAGCAATCTCATTTTACAATGGCATCTAACAAGTACAGTTTTTGTGAAAAGAGCACTTTGTGGAAAATCTGGATAATGGTTTCCGACATTGAAAATAATGCACCTACATGAAAGTAAATTCCTTTCATTGTAGAAATGAAAGACACTTGAGATAAAACGCAGTTGAGAGATTTCCACACTCAGTATGAGGTTAGTTAAATTTTCAATGCCGGACAGGTTATATAAAACATGTTTCATCCTTTTTTTTTTTTTTTTTGACATCCATGCAAATGTTGACATGCATTTGAGGCCACTATTGCTGTTTTGTTACTTTATGCCAAACAGATAAAACAATTAAAAATAAATATTCAAAAATGATTTCAAATATGTGTATTCGAAGTAACAGTCCTTTAAAAATCCGTCTGAAACACAATTTATTGCAGTGAAATAATAAATTCGTGGAAGGGAATAAAAATGAAGACAAATGAGACTGAATTTGAAAATTCAAGCTACTCCTGTGATCAACATACAAGCCAGCCTTATCGTTAAAAAAAAAATCGAGCATTTCTTAATAAAATAGCAATTTATTACATAATAAAAAGAATTACATTCTTCAATATATATATATCTAAATATGCTGCAAATAAAAATTTGTCACAATTGCGTCATAATCGATCATTTTCGAAATTGGTTTAGAACAATTTATCTGTGAATAAAAAAAAAATTATATTAAATTTATTTAATGGACTTCGTTTCAGATTTTTTTTTTACACTACGTTTCTTAACGCATTTCACTTATTAATTCT
>JAPMOR010024082.1:0-28068 GCA_026543865.1 Argiope aurantia
AAAAAATGTATTTTCTATTTATCAAACTTATATTATCAAAAAATGTTCTGCACTAAACATTTCTAAAAGGCTTACCTTTGATTTTATAACAGATTTAAAAAAGGATGATTTAAGGATTTTAGCTTCTTCAGTCATCTCCCAAATTACAGAGAATGCAAACCTATAAAAATTATGAGAGATAAAAACACATATTTTAGGAAATAATCATAACTTCAAAATTCGCTACAAAAAGAGAGAAGATACTATAGAAATATACGAAAGGAAAAATAATAATGAAAGAGATACACACAGATACATTAAAATACTCCAAATGCATTTTTTAAAAATTCCTTGTATCAAAATTATGAAATATGCTCATACTATTTACCAAACATTAACAATATAAAATTTTCTTAAATTGAAAACATATAACACCAATACGGAAATACTCATTAAAATGATGCATAAAATTATAATCCAGTTAGATATTATAGTAAAGTACTAGTTTTCACTTAAAAATTAGTTTTAAAAAAAAGTCAAAACTGCACCAATTGTTGCACTAAATAATTAATATGAATTTTTTTAAATTTTGTTTAATAATAATAATTGTCTAATTCTGAAATTTCAACTAATTTCAGTTGTAAGAATACAACAGGAATAGACAAACGCTCAGTCACTAAGTAAAACCTGGAATACACTATGAGCATTATATGCAATAAAATGTGATGTGGAGCTTAATGTAACTTGGCACCCATTACAGAATAATTAATATATAACATAGTCATTACTTGGGAACAAAAGATGAGGAAAGTGCGACTTATCAGCAATCTGCAACAGAGCAACCCCTTGTCAGTTTAGAAATTATTCACTGTATTATTTATCAATTCATTGCAATAAAAAAAAGATATGTTACCCACAAGAAGCCTATAAATTTTAAATCCACATAAGATTGTTGTATTTCAAACATATTGAATAACCAGTATATAATATAAATTCCTATAAGTTTTAGCAATACAAAATTATGTGAATGTTGTAATGATAATTAAGATACAAAGTATCAGACCTTCCCAGCTACACTTCTATCCTTGTCCAATAAGCTTGATAATGTTCGTCCAAAAGTGAACAATAAAAACACAATAAATGATCTGAAATGCTCAATGTATGTGTGTGTGTTTTGCATGTAATTAGTAATAATAATTAATCTCCCATCAAAATTTTCATCTGAATAATATTTTAGAAAATACTTTCTCTGAAGAGTAAGTTCTAATTAAAGAAAATAAGCATGCAATAAAGCATATGTGTATCTCTCAAAACAAAAAGAATTGAAATCAAAATCTTCAAAAGGTAATGGGAAAAAAAGAACAGGGTTTCAAGCTGGGTCTGCTCTAATTATAACTTCCTTTCAGTGCTTCTAAATTCAAAGAGAGTAAATTACTTTTTTTCTTCCAAAATCAATCAAACAGTAATAAGTGCAATGGCTTTTCATGGACTATACGGCAAATCATTTGCTTGCATTGCACTTATTTATTGGTTCATTTCCTCTCTTATTTTTATGTTTTTACCAATTTTTTATATATATTTTTTATTGATAAACATATATATTTTTTGATGATGTATTTAACAAATATTTAAACAAATGTGTACATAAGATTTCTTTTTAAAAATTTAAGAAAAATTCCATACAAAATTATTTTATAAGATGTGCCTAAATGAAAAAGAGATCTTAGCTTGTCATTAGAGGTGTTGTATTAAATCTTAGAGAGTTAATGTGATGGAAAGCGTGATGGCATTCCTAGTTGCATATGCACAGTTTATAATACATCCGCATGTCTGGAGTATTGTTTCCCCAATTTGTTTCATGGCGAATTTCTTCACGTCAGCACAAAGAGCAGTTATCGAACTTCTACATGAAAAAGCGGAATATGCTTTGCAAATTTATCGTAAGTTGAAAGAAATGTATAGAGAACAGTGTCTTACATGACTGTAAAATTTCCAGTCAGTACTATGAGGTGGGACACATAAATATGCCATGCCCTAGACTCATGTAGTCATCAAATGTGTTCGCTTGTTTATGCAAGGCAGAATCATTGAAATGACCATATATGAAACTGCTGTTGAATTGCTGCGAAGCAAAGGAACAAAACCCACAAAAAGTTTGATTATAGTGAAGTTTGGCACAGTGGAATCCTTCATCAGCATAAACTTTTAGCACTGAAGACATCCACTCTCTTCCTACATACTAGGGTCAGTGTTTCAGTACTATTATTTATATTTTACTGCCACATGTGAAATGTAATTATAATATTGTTATTTAAATTTCTTTGCATATAATTTTAAACTCATTTTCATTTGGAGACACTATATATCTATTCTAAAGAACAAAAAATTTTGTTTACAAATGCAATTAATTTATATATAAATAATGAATTCAAGCCAATTACCTCTCTTCATTTCCTCTTAGTGAACAGAGATTTGAACTCAAGAGTTCAGGAACCATATCTATCCTCTGTAATAATGATAGTTTGAAAATGATAAATTAAGGAGGAATCAAAGTATTTTATATCACAAACTAATCATAGAATTACAAAAATTAATCATTTATGTGCAGAAACATAACTTATGCATTACTGATTAAATTTTGGATATGAATAATAGAGAGCATAGTATATTTAAAAGTCAAAAATACTGCAAGAATAATCTAAATTTCCTAACAAGAATTTTCTAAATTTGAGCAAAAATAATTTTAATTCAAAACAATATCAAAAATAATATAGCAATTAGAATTTTTTTTAGAATCCATTTATGATGAAAAATAAACTCAAAATTTCTGACAGGCAATATATAATTATAATGGATTCTAAGTATTTTACTAACTTCATTGCACAGAATTTCCATTTTAAAACAAAATAGGCAAGTTATATTAGTCAAGGGCAGCTCCAAAATGATGATTATATTGTTATTAAAACTTTAACTATGATTTTAGTTGTGTAGTATTCTATATTGCTAATATTTAATTGAATATGTTATTTTGTTCTAACAAAATGAAATTTAAATATAACCATTATATAAAATTAAAAGATTTAAAAAAACTTTTTAATATAACTTACTTTATCCACCAAGTAAACTGTAGTGCCTCGCATAGCAGCTTCATTATCAATTGCGGTTCCTGGTCGAATAAAATGTGACACATCTGCAATGTGTACTCCAACCTAAGTAAAATAATAGATGTAAATAAACTATTTTTAATTAGTGGAAATCAAAGAATGAAAAGCAGTTTAGAATTATCTGACAAATTTGAAAGTAGACTTATATTTATTTTTCAAATTCAGCTGACACTTTCATAATTAAAAATCATTTCGGCAGGCAGAGGAAGAATTTTAATTTACATATTTCAAATTTTTATATTATTACAAGATTAAAAATCAAAGACAAAGAGCAAGTTTGGTTTAGTTCAGTTTTATTAACATTTCAATTTCAAACAATGCTAGGATTACTTTGGGATGGACTTTGTAATTCTGAATTCCAGTCAGATGACAAGGCTGACATCTAAACTGGCATTTTCCTTTCCAAATTTCCATATCACATCAGTGGGAGCATGTTTGGCCAACAATATTGGAAATAGAGTGTACCAAGTCCTCTTATACAATGGATCAATGGCAGAATTATATTTCAAACTAAGAGCTTTCCGGCCTCAAAGCCTAGACCTTAAAACAAGGCCATCATGATTCAGCAAAAAGTAAGCTATGCTTAATATCTTAAATTGAAAACTATGTGTAGTAAAATTAATATTGGAATTTAAAAAAAAATTTAAACACACAGAGAACAATGTATTTTATAAAATAAATGCTTCATGCTTTTTCCAAATTCAGTCTTTATTTATTTTGAACCAATTTTTTTATTAATTAAATTAATTTTTTAATTAATTTTGGACCAAATTAATTATTAGAAAAACAATTGGTATTAAATTCTACCACTCAGTTTCAATTTAAAAAAGACTATATTCTACACCTATTTCTTAATTAACAATGTAAAATCAAATTAAACTCAAAAGGAAAAAGTTAAAAAAAGTGTCAACATTATAAAGAGAATTTTCATATTATGATCACATGTAAAGATGTCTAAGTAAAATCCTGTAAATAAGCGAAGAAAGAAATGAATGCAATGAAATCATAACAAAACTAAAGAGAAGTTTGATTTTAATAATTAATACTAACCTCATAATTACCATTTTCAAGTTGTCTACAGTGTAATGCATCATCAATATCTGTACAACCAGGAGGATCTACACTGCAAATAGCAATGTGTCTTAAATCTCTTCGAACAGCAAGATCCTAAAAATGAAATAATGTAAACTCCATTATAATTACTTTAAACTTTTCAGAAATAAAAAAAATGTTGAATTATATTAAATTATATAATATCAATTGTTTCAAATATGAAAGATTCCATTTAAATTTAAAAAAAACTGTTTAAACAAAAGAAAAGTTTTTCTCACTTTCTCAGTAATAATCCAAGGTAATTCAGGAAGGCAATCAAGAACAGCTTTTGAAAATGGTTGGTGAGGTATGTCATGTTCTAAAAGCAAAACTTGATTTTCTGTATCTTTTTCTCCAACATCACCAAGGCTTTGTACAAAATGGCCCTAAATGTCATATAAAAGCTTAAAATTGCTTTAAAGAATGAAATAATTTAACAATCAAAATTATTTTCAGGTAAACAGTTTATTATTATTATTATAAATTCAAATTATACATAATAAGAATAATGCCATTCGGAAATAAAAAAAGTTGAGTAAACTTTTAAAATTTATTTATTTTTTACACCAAAATGAAAAGTAAAAATATGATCAATATAATGTCAATCAATTTCAGTTATGTTTACACCTAGAGTTGATTAAAATTGATTTGAAGGATACTTGTTTATTTTCACAGTCCCAGGTTTTACTTGGAAATTTTCAACTTAAGCTAATATTGCCAAGATAATCATTTTATTTGGAAATTTTCATATAATAACCAAGATTGCAAAATTTCATTAGATAAGATGACAGGATATTAGCAAGATGTTAGTAGGCAATTTTTAGATTATGAAAGATTATCAAACTTCATTATGTATGATGTAAAGATTTCATCAAGATATTTGTATTCTCAGGTTTACTTGATGTTTTTCTGATTATGCAAGCTGCATTACACCTAAGATGCCAAAATGGATAATGATGGATTGTTGTTTTGGTGATTATAATGGATGCCATACTAATTAACAAGTATTAACTAAAGGTCTTGTAGCTTTATTTCCACATCATTTATTAATTTTATAAATAACCAACTGAGGAAATAAAAACGAACAAACAATCAGTTTCATGAAATGATGCAAACAGAAATATGATACATGAAATAGATTTTAAAAATATTTAAATCAGATAAAAAAAAATAAATGTATTTTTTGCTCACTTGGGGATATCTGGAATCACGAGGCCAACTATCAATAGAAACTATTATTCTTTGTGATAACAGTTTCTCTCCTTGTCGGGATTGAATTCGAATCTTTGGTATTCTTCTTTCAGTTGGAACAAACAAGTACTGGGAAGTTTGCGTTGCTTGCTAAAAATTTTTAAATCATCATAATTATACTATATAACTGCAAGGTAGATAAAGTGAAAAAAATAATATACATCATTAAAATAGAAGCTTCATTCAAGACATAAAATACATTAACAGTGAATACAGAGTAAATATTAAAACTTTTTTCGGATATATTTTTTCAATAAAAAAGAAATGTTTAAGTTATTATCATTCCAACTGACTCTTTTTTATTTTGAAAGCCAAACAAATAGCCCCAAACTTAAAAAAAATAAAAAGGAATATATTCTTTCAAATATATATATATTAAAATAGTTTTCTTCAAAAAATTTTTTACTAATAACCCAGAAAACATGAAATAAATTAGTGGACATCCTAAATTTTAGATAATTTATTTACAATTAAATATAGTTCTTGAAATGCTGATAATATAAATGTATTATATTGCAAAATATAGATTATAAGAATAGTTTAGTTTTTTTAAGTATAAATTGGAATAATATTAATTAAAATATCTTAATATTTATATTTTATTTTTATTCAGAAATTTTATCACTTCTATTTATTATACTTACACCTTTGATAGATGGGGGTTGAAGCATACCACAGTAAGGCCTCCAGTTTCTTTTAATGATACCAACCACAGCTCCAGATGTAACTTTCAGGGAAGATTTTTTCTTTAGAACTTTTTCCTGAAAGACATAAAAATACCTATTTATGTAATAATTGTTAAAAAAAAAAAAAAAAAAAAAAAAAAAAGTTCTTAAAGTAGAAGGAGACACATACAGAAAGGGAAAGTAGAGTTATTATTTTAAAAGTTAACGCTTTACATCCTTATAAAACATTTTGTATGAATTGGTAACACAGACACACACAAATATACAAAATATATTTTACACATACATAAAATTTACGCACACATATACAAAAATATTTCAACAATTTGTTTATTTAGTGCTTTTTAAGATCTCTCACAGAAACTGTTAACTCCAATATACAATAAACATTAAATTGTTATGCAATGATTATTTGATGGTTGATTTTTTTCAGGATACATATATTCTCAGTTCATTAGTACATATGAACTCAGTTCTCAGTACATATATTCATTATATTGTCTAAATGAAATCGAGCAACTTTGATTAAAGTCATTTAATTCTTCATCAAAACTGTAATTAAACATTTGGAAACCTATGATCCAACAATGTTACTTACCTAATAAAAATTATTGTAGAACAAACACACATACATAAAAAATAACATGTTATCTAAATTAATTTTTTTTGGCAGATTTTAATTTTAAAATCGAATTTTGTAAGCTAGATTCCGCCACCTCAAGATCACAGGCATGATTAAACTTAGCAATTGTGTCATAAACATATAAAAATTACATATTAGCCCTACAAAAAATATTTTTAAGTAACATATATGTTTACATAATATTTTGAAATTGTTTACAATTTACTTACCACTCTTAACATAATCAAAATAATTATAACTCTTAACATAATTAATCTTTCAACATAAACAAAATTATTATAATTAAATTATTTTATTCAAATTTAAAATAAAATAAATACAGTATATTTTATGAACCTTTAGATTAATGGCACGGCCTATTCACCAATAAATTTAGCCCATTAATTAAGACAGCCCTGAATATTTTATAAATTATGTAATTAGAAATAACTTCTTAATCAAACACCATGAATAACAGCTGACTTCTCTTCAACATTTATACGAAATAGATTTAAGAAAATTTAAAATAAATCTTGTTTATTAATGTTGTTTAAAAGAGGAAAATTTCTGCTAAAAAACGAATTTTCAGCAAATTTTAAATAAAATTTGTAGAAAATTAAATAGAAAGTTATTAATATGTAAAAGTTGTATTATTTCTCAACTACTTAAATAATACAATGAAGTATTGAGGTTAAAACTCGTTCAATTACCTCATTTTCATCTTTTTCAGCATCAGGATTTTTGGTTTTGTCTTCTAAAACTAGTGAAGATGGGCATGTCCATTGCTCTTCTGGTAATATCTGAACAGCAACTGTATCACCATGGACAGCCCTATTTAAATGTTTAAGTCCTTGTATAAAAACCTAAAATAAATAAGTACTTTTTTATTGGATCTTACATACATGGAATAGTCCAATTTTCTCAAACCTAGCAACATTAAATAGTTTTAATTAATTTTTTAATTTAAATTTTTACAATAAATCTAATTAATGTTTCAGAAATATTAAATTTCCAATTAATTGCATTAGTAATTCTAAATTCATATATTTTAGCATCAAAAGTTATTTTTGTTCAAATATTTAAAACCATTAATAAAATCATTTTTTTATAATTGATAAATATATTTAAGAAATTTAAATTGCAGTATAATCTAAGTAGAGTATCATTTTACTTTAAAATGATTTCTAAATAAAATAAAATTCAGAAATGAGAAGCAAGTAATAACAACTAGTCTTTCAAATAAAAGCATGAATGTCAATCCAATTTAAAAAAATTAAGAAAAAAGAAAAAAACATCATAAGATTTTTTTAAGTAATTCTTTTTTATTTAATAATGATTTAATAATAAACAAATATATGGAAAATGCATGGCAAAATGTGTACTTTCAAAACATGTTTCCATATTATGAAATACGTATTAAATGAAAGAAGGGGAAATCAATTAATGTTTTTATGCAATATTATAACAATTTAAATTAATCATTTATAAAATAAGAGCTTGGAGCATTAATTTCAAAAAATTGCTTTATTTCATTTAGAAATGATTGAATGTGAATATATAAGAATTCCTTTATTCAGAAATTTTATTCCTTTCCTGCGAAATACATACCATTTAATTATTGTCAAATGAAAGAGGGAAATATTTATTTTTTTAGTCCTTATACTTATGATGGGAGACTATCATCCTGTGTAACTAGAACAGGTTAAAAAAATAAAATTATTTTTTAAGTTTAAATAATAACCAAAACTTTTCATGTCAGGGCATCACCAAGAAATGTTGTACATATCACAAATACAATCACTGTAGCATATGATTTCGATTGCATTTTGCTGTGCATGAGAGAATGATTCATCAATTATTAAAGATACTATCCTTAGCTAATTGATTTGATAAAAATCAGTTATTTAAAAAATTAGCTAATTTTTTTAAATAGAGAAGGACAATTAAATAAACTAACAGTAATTTAGGAGTTTCTTTCAATAAATGAAAAGTACTAATGACATAAACCTAAGAGTGAAATAAAAATGTTTTTTATTCCTTGAAAAAAAAATCCTATTGAAAAAATTAGATTTAATTTTAACAATTTCATATTATTTTTTCCTACAAGAATTTCAGTTATAAAATCCTTTTAGGTATAGTAGAGCCTTTAAAACAAAATATTAAAAAAGAAAACATACCGATTTTGAATCAGATTCATCATCTCCTCCCATGAACACAAAACCTTCCAGATAATTTTCTCGGCTAGTCTGAAATTTCCCTTGAATTAGAGTACCAGCCTTCAGACAATCTTGGATTTTTGAAAGCTTCCAGTGTTCAGGATACAGAAATTTACTTTTACTATTGACAAATTCATGCTAAAAATATAAATATTAATTATAACACTCATAAAGTCAGAATTTTTATTATCATGGCTAAGATAGTTCAAGAAAAAATTAACAGCTTGAATAATTAAGAAAAATCAGTAAAAGCATAAAAATAGAGCACAAATGAAGGGATGAATAAATAAACAGAACACATTCTGGTCACAAATCAAAATAAATGAAAATAAAATATTTTCAAATAAAGAAATGCTTCTACTTAATTTTAATGCTATGCATTGTCTCATAAATTACAGTAAATCAACAATTTGATGAACTAGATGGCAAGATTCGGTGCATGCAAAATCAAAAGTCAATTAAATTGTAAATTATATTATGACTTATTGGAGGTACAAATTAAAATAATGCATTTGAAATTGCACTATATAATGTAAAATATTTAAATGATATATAATATTAGAACTAAATTCCCTATATCTGCAGGCAAAAAGGGAGAAAAAAGCCTCAAGAATTAGTTACCTTCATTACATTTATACTGTTTTGAAATTATAAAATTTCTGAAAAATATTGTCCATTAAATCAAGAATTCACTGCATGTTTATTTAATACTAGTCATCTTTAGTGACCATTAGCTTGCCAAGAGATATTAGTTATAGTTAATTTCAGTTAAAATCATGTAGGTAAAACTTCATGCCCATATTCTGTTCATTGTGCATATAAATTTTTTTAATTGAAACCAATTCCGCGACATCAAAGTGCTATTATGCCCGATTCTTCTAAATTTAAAGACATTATAACTTCACTTTTTTATTCATTCTCTAAACTGTATAAATATTCTTTAGTTTTCAATAGTGGAAGTAAATCATGCAGTTAAGATATCTGATGAAACAATTAAAACAATTTTGGTTTCATTCATAACAATGAAAACATTTTTGTTAAATATACTTTAAAATATGCTTAAAAGTTAATCAAATCTAGATTAAAGAATTCTAACACAACTAAAATGACATCGTTGGAAAGATAAATGTTTGAACTTTAAAACAGTGCAAAAATCATTTTTGTGAGGGAAAATTTTCAGAGGTTATCGAGAAAAAAACATAAAAATCTACCTTATTTTTTAATTAATTAAAATTTTAAAAAATTACAAAGGCATGCACTTTTCTATCTTCCAAAGTATATCTATTCCAACTTTGGTATCTTTAAGTGAAATGTTCTGACCCGTAGAGGGGATCACACATACTCATTCATACTTATTATAAGTAAAGATTTTATCAAATTTTTGATGGTATATTTTTTAGTGATGTTTATGATTTAAATTCATAATCTCTAACAATGATGGAAGTTGTATTCATTTCAGTCTGTTGGCATCTATATACTGAATTGGGCAAAGGAATAAAAACAAAAACAAAAATATATAGTTTATGCTGCCAAATTTAGCACAACCATATTTTGTACACTCAAAATGAATAGCTGGGAAATGTTTTTTCAAAAATATATTATTAATTAATTAAAAGCAGGGTAATATCTTGGCATATTTTGTGACAACAATAAGTACAATAACTACACATTCTTCAGAAAATAGTTTTTCCAATGATATAGAAAATATTGAAACAAATTTAAATAAATTTATTTCAATTAAAAAATAATGCTATTCATATTTTTAATTTGATTATTTGGTAATTGTATTTTAACAAAGAATTTAAAGTAAAATATAAAATTTTAGGAACAAAGCATAAACATTTTAATTTATTAAAATTAATTCCCTAAACAACAAAACAAAAGAACATTAACCAGAGTAAATCCACAATAAATAATGAGTGATTTCAGACACATTAAGTAAATTTTTCTAAATGGAAATTAAGTCATAGAAATTCCATTTATAAAACATTTGATGTCATAGAGATATAAAAAGTTTCTAGAAATCATTGATATTCTTCTAAAAATATAGAGCATATTATTCTTCAGAAATATGTAACCAAAAAATCATTTATATCTTTGAAGTTTCAACAAATGCATGCTAGAATATCATCTATAATAAAGGGAAAATTGTCTGTTTTTTAATACATTAAGATTATTTAGAGGAAAGAATATATAGAATTTAAAAAAGCCTCATGTTAAAAGTAGCAGTAGGGAAAAATGATTAAGATAACATTCTAAGAAAAAAAGGGAAGAAGGAGTATAAAAAAATGCTTCTGCATGCAACATTGTTTTTTTTTAAATTATTATTAAAATGAATATGTAAATAATAAGCAAATAGATAAATAAATTTCCTTTCAATGGATTAAACATAAATTATATGGTCAATAGAATTTTGAAATCAGTATTTCAGATGAATAAGACATGATAGTATTATTTAAAAATTAATAATTTTCATGTCCTTTCTAAACCTTCATATTTCTTAAAAATTAAAAACATATTTGAAGCATATGAGGTGCATTCATCCCTTTGATTTTCAATTGTGTTTTAACTTAATACACTTAAGTATTAATTTATTGAAATATTATAAAATAATGTTTAGAATAACCTAATACATTTAATATACATCAATATTTACTTACCCCATCATTTTTAGAATGCATATTAACATTTGCTAATTTGTCAATAAGAGATGGAAACTGAGTCATACCCTGCACATATTCTGCAACTAAAAAAATACATTAGTGCAGAATAAATTACATTCTTATAGAAATGCAATCTTTATAAATCAATGATGAATTCAAATCAGAGTGTAAAAGTAAAATCAAAGCTTGAGCATTTTCTATTTTAGAGTTTATGTAAACAATTTTTTTTCTGTGAAAATTAAATGTTGAAGAGTACATGTCCCAGTTATCTTCTGGATTAAAATTATTTTGGTTACATTCTGCTTGATTTGATGCAGAAGCATTTTTATTTGAAATTATATCATGAAAAGTTACACATATATCTTAAAGGCTTTAAATTCAATCATATTATGAAAATAGCAAAGAATCAAATCAGAGAATCAAAGTTTAATACTTTCAGGAAGTCCTTAAAATATAAGGATAAGTCCTTTCATCTTTACATTTTAACTGGTAATATATACTATGGCTGAGCCACAGATGTTTTTAAACAATTAATTCACGGCTTTATTTTTTCATTTATAATGAACCTGCTATTGTTACTATTTTAAATCACATTCAATTTATACAATATAGTATGAATTATCATATAAAACAGTAAAATGACTATAAAAAATTCTGAAAATATATTATTTTTTCTAAAGGAGCATTTAAAATAAGGTAGCTAAAATTAAACAACTAAAACTTATATGCAATAATAGACTTAAAAATCTGGTACAATCCTGATAGCAAATATGCAGTCTCTACCAATCATTATGTGTTAAATCTAATATCAAATTTGATATGAATATGATTCTACGCCTAAGTTTGAAAAATTTCAAGAAATCATTTGAAATAATTAAGATTTGAGAGCAAAATTATATTTTTAAGATTAGCTCTTACACACTCTAATAAGAATAAATCAATTGATGAGTAATATATGTATATACAATAATAAAATTTAATATGCAATATTTTAATAATATGCAATAGTAAATTAATAATATAACTATAATGGATCAGCAATTTGAATTAACTATTTATACATAACAAAACAATACTTACATGTGTATACAGTCAAGCCTTCTTCTTCAGCTTTTTTGGAGTTTTCTTTGTCATTAGTTAGCAATACTACATCAATATCAGAGCCATTAGATAATTTTAAATGTTCTCGATACCATTTAACAGCATTGCGAATTGCTCGATCATTTCTATCATTAGATGATTCACCAGGCTTTCTCTCAGTATAAGTATGTCTAAAAGAAGAAAACAAAAACAAAACATTAATTTTAAAAAAAGAAGCATAAGAATAGGTCTATCATTCATCCAAAAGTTCCTTCTCTAGTCAGAGACAGCTTAAATTAACAATATGATAAAAATCATTAAGCCCGGAAAAAATCCTGAATACAATTCTAACACATATAAAAATAATTGATATTTTTTAACAGGATTTATGTGTAATAAAAAAAGTCTTTAATTAAAAAAAGTTACTATGTTAAAAAGTATTTACTGCTATCTATAACCCTCAAATTACATCATTCTGTAGTAATTAAGCTGCATGTAACTATCTACAAACTTAGAATAAGATCTGTTTTCACTTATAATTTAATCTAATTCTTGTTTATGCAAATTTAATCTGATCTCAAATTATTTTTTTTAATTATAAAAGTAAATAACTATTAAAAATATTTGAAATCCTCAAAGAAATTATATTTTTAATGTTTGAATAGGGATTTAAAAAAAAATCTTTACATTTCTAAATAAGATGAATAACATGCCTGTTTAAGCAATGGCATTATATAAAAATAATAAGATTCTTTCACAAAATAAAAATTAATGTTTGTTTATTAAACAAAATAAAAATACACGAAAGGAGGGTTAGAATCATAATAAAAACTATGTAAAGCCTAAAAGAACTGATGAAAAATATTATATTAGCAAGTCTTACCTATGATGCTCATTAGTAAAAGCATAAAAATGACGATCTGCATTTGATAATACCTCTCTAACTCGATTATATGCTGGTGAATGACGATGCCTCAATTCCTCTAGAACTGTTTGCAGTATAATTACATTTTTAAAAGCAGACTCACCAAGAACATCAAACTATAAAGGTAAAAAAAATAATTTGAGGAAAACATTAGAAATTAACTATAAAATAAACAACATTCAACAGTAAAAAAAGATATAAAAAATGGTATGTTAATTGCTATGAAGGAATGACAATTTTTTATTAAAATTCAAACTATCTTCCTTAAAATTTCACCAATATATATATTTAATTCTGTTTATTAATTAAGCAGGGTGAAGAAATTAAAAATATCACAATACATTTTTACAGTTAAGGTTATTTTTTTTATAAAAAATTTATAATAAAGGATATAAAGGATTATATACCACACTGTTTATGTTGAAGATCAAGATCAAACCTATATCTGCTGTACCACGCTGACAAACTTGAAGCCCAAATATGTTTAAAATATTAAATTAAAACCAGCATTTAATATGAAATTTTCTGATTTATAAAAATAAGAATTTTTCATTTGATTATCTTTTATCAATGAAAATTGTAAATACCATACTTTTCATATAAGCAAAATTTAGGAGGTAGAAACAGAAAATAACAGATAATTTTTAAAAAAATATATGCAAATACTGCTTTTCATATTAAGAAAAAAAAAGAATAAGTATTTAATTTCCAATAATATAAACGGGGGGGGGGGGGGGGATGAAAAGGTATATAAATCATGAAGAGAATTACTTTTTATATATTAAGATGTTAATTTATATATGTTTGATTGAAAGAAAAAAAATTGTAAAATAAGTAAAAATTTGTACTTAGATTAAAATAAACAAAAAGATGATTTTGAAATCATAGATTAATAAATCACAAGATTAATTTGTTTTGATTTGAAAAAAAAAGTCATATTTATTACTATAATGAGTATCTTAATGTTTAGCTACTACATATATTAACATTTATTTTATTATATAAAGCCGCTGTCAAAGAAAATAATAAAATATTGAATCAATCTCCACAAAAATGTTCTTCATTTATCTATTTTTAAAATGATATACCAATAAGCTTTTTATACAGTTCTTTTTAACAAAGAGATTAAATTTTAAATCTAGCATTTAGCTTATAATTCAACAAATTATTAGTAGTTATTATTTGTTATTAATGTTTTCAATGAAATTTAATATTAATTAATAAAATATTACACTTAATTTGTTGGGAGAATGAGAAAATAAAATACAATCAAGGAATAAATACATATTGGGCTATACATATACATATTAATAAATATACTTATTAAACCCATATTAGGGATTAAACTTCAAAAATTGCTTGCTAATAGGGTTTTTTTTATAAATAAATTGAATATGTTTGTCAGTGGTATGGAGTCAATACTGAAATCATCTCACTTATGACATGTGACTAATACACAAGTACCAGAAAACACTATAGCTTCTAGTTTTCAACTATGCAACAACTTAGGTAGTTAAATATTACATAATATTTTAAAATAGAGCAAAAAAATCTTTTTTTGTTGATAAACCTGACATGAATAATTACATGCTGATGATATCTAAACTAGTAGAAAAGTTTAAAAAAAACCAATGACAGACATAGTGTCAGATTCTCTTTCCTTAAAAGTTCCCATGTAAATTGATGGCATTTTTACTGTAACTAAAGAAAACTACAAAAAAAAAATGTAAGTAATTGCAAGATATTGTTAATGAAATGAATGTACAAGAAAAAGTTCTATATTGGTTTTTTAAATTAACAGTCATTTGCTGAAAATCCAAAACTAAAGAAAGGAAAATTAACATTAGTTCCTAGAATAAAGTCCTATCCAAGTTTTCGTCTTCTTTTATTACATAAAAAAAATATTCGAAAACCTGAATGCAGTTTATAATTGTACTGCCTGCCTGTTAAAAACTGAACTGTTATCTGATATGAGACATTTTTCTATGTTAATCTTTGATAGTTAGCTATAATAATTTAAAATTGTATCATCTGGTCTAGGTGATAAAGATTACCACACTTCATCAATTAGTAATTGAATCCCAAAATAATATAGTAAGCTAGACAATACATACAAGATTATTGTTTATTAGGAAGCAAAACACAATTAATTCTTATAAAAATAAACCTAATGCCAGAAAATAATCATGATATATTGATATTCAATCAAAAAATCAAAAACAACTACTTCAGAAAAATGCACTGCAGGTCAATTTAAATTATTTATAGGAATATCTATAGCTGTATAGAAATGTTTATATTGTTAGTTATTTGTTTCTTAATATTAAATATATGCAAAATTCTATACACTATACCATGCATATTTAAACAGCAACTAATACACAGTAACATTTTCTCTGTCAAATACTTTGATTTTTGGCATTATATATATAATTTAAAAATATGGGATGATTTCATATACAACATGTTGAAATTCTTTGAGAAACAACTGTTTATCTTTCATGATGTTGTTTAGTTAATAATTTCTATTTGCTAATTTTCAACAGTTCAAAACACAAGATTTAAGCTGATATTAATCCCATAACTATTTTTATGCTGGAACAATATGAAGTCTCAACTGTTGTCAAAATGTAGAAAGAGATTTAAGACAACTAGAATAACCAGGATATGGGAAGAGAATTTTTCTTTAAGAAATAAGCAATTTGTAAATACATCATTCTAAAAGAGTTGTTGGATTTCTTAATCAATTGTTGGTTCCAATTAATTGATTTGAGGTATCAAATAATGAAAGGTAACTTGGAATGAGTGTAATTTAATAATGAACAAAGCAGTAGGTAAAAGATTTACCACAATTTCTTCTTCTCAAATATAATTCATATGACAACTTGTGTATATTGTTATAAAATCATTAAAGATTGAAAAAGCATTATTAAACTTTTAAAACTGAGATACTTTAATGTCATTGTATGAAAATATTTGAAGACGTGAGAGATTTTCAAAGATATACAAAATATGAAACTGTAGAAAATACCTGATTAAAATTTAGAGAAATTTTAATAGTCTGGATAACAGTGGTATACAGGTGAAGACAAAAATAATATGATACCAAGACAAAACTAAAGGAAAATAGAAATCTTTGGGAAAGAAAAAAAATAAAAATAAAAGTAATACTACAAAAGTAAAAAGGGTGGCATTTATAACATTTTTTTTTTCTGTTTAAGAAGGGAAATATAATAGGACATCAAATAATATGACATAGCTGTGAGACCTTTTTTTTCCATGGTCAGATTTCAGCTCATTAACATCACATAACATGGCTAAGAACAAGGATATGCAAATTTTTATAGAAACTGAAATAGTTATTACAGAAAAAGAATTATGAATAACATTATGCTAAAATAACAAAAAAACTTTCAGCATTCTTGTTTGAAATGAAATATGTATTTAAAAAGGGTTTAAAAAAACTCTTGACATATTAGTATTTTTTATATATTTCATCATGTTGAATTTAATTGCAAATTCAATAGACAAAGGGAAAATACAACGGCAAATATGACGTCAATGAATTTCACCAAATATAAAAACAGTTTTGATGATAACAGATGAATAAAGATGTAGAATATTTATTCTGACAGATATACAATTTAATAATAAATGATTAGTAAATTTTGATTAAAATGTGAAATACTTACTTGATGAATGACAACGTTAGTGTCAGGAATTATATAATGAGGATTTTTACACAAATCACTATAACTAATGGGGAATGCTTCTAAACATGTGCTTGTTTCTGGACATTCAGAACATACAGCTGAGCCACACAGAATATCATCTCGTAAATAGTGTTCTCTCACAGTTTTTACGATGGATCCCTTTTTGGTTTTTTTCACAAATATCTTAGAAGTAAGCATGGTCTAAAATAATAACTATAATTTCATACAAAAACTACATAAAAAAATTTTTTATGCGCGGCGTGCAATCGTCTTGTTTTGTTTACAAAAACCGCACATGCATTAGCGATGGTTTACAGTTAGTATCAAAAAGTTACAGTTATAATTTCTTTAAACTTTGGGCATTTCATAAAAATGTCCACGTATGCACTAAAAAAAAAGTCGATAAACGTGAGGTTTTTTTTATTGGAAATTTTTTCTGAAAGTAATAACTTGTTTTTATAAGCATTCATTCGCTAATATTTGCCTGTATAAGTCTGATATCAGAGTGTTTCGTGCTTTTCTTCTAAAAGGAAATATTTGAATTTTCTTTTTCTTTTTTTTAATACTTCCTTTCTTCGCAATGTTCTATTCCTAATCAGATATTTCATATTTATTTTATTTAACATATTATTATTTTTAATGTAAACATTTTCTTCAAATTTTCAAATTTAAAGTGAATCAAAAAAAGTGTTTTATACACAGCACATTTTAATATTACTCTAAATTTTTTTTTCCAGATGTTTCTATTTTTAATTTTTTTTAAAGTTCATTCCAGGTAAACCATTTTTTTCAGGAAAAAAATTTGATTTTTTTTTTTTTTTTTTTTTATTTATGGAAAAAATGGGGGAAGGGGAACGCGCTTGAAATCAAAATTTTTTCCTAAAAAAAAGCAAATTGATATGACCCTATATCCTCCGTGTGTCTGAAAAAAAACCAAATAAGTGCAAATTGATATTAATTCAACCTATAATAAGTTCAAAAATTTTATTTAAAAGGTTTCGAATTTCGATAAATTGATGCGCAATTTAATATACATTAAAAGTTTTATATGGAAACAATATGGAATGACTTCAATCGCATTTTATATCACTTTCAATATTTTATTCTTTTTAAGAATTTGTATAAACTGCAACCGTTGGAAGGGCAGATATAAAAAGGACTATTCGTAAAGAGTAGAAAGCGAATTAAACTTTCAAATATTCCGTAGAAACTAGATCATCAAAATTGCTTCAATAATAATATCTCATGAGTTATTTGCGATACATCAGTTATAAAGTAGAAATGATTAGGAAAATTTGCTATAAATACTTTTTTAAGCATTACAAACAATATGAAGCATCATTTATAAAACGGAATCGCCAATTTTATACTAATTATACTTAAAATTTAGTTATTGAAATTTTCCGAAATATTTCTATGCAGTGTATTAATTTCTAGAAATTAAATTCTCAAGTTTTTAAAAATTGAAACAACGTAAATCTTAAAAGCAACTTTATTCTAATATTTCATGGCACTCGAAAAACATTTATATCATATTCATGAAATCTTTAAATTTTAAACTGTTTTAAAGGCCCCTGATATTTTTCTTCCAAAAAATATATTAATCATTTAATACTGGAATGTTAGAAATAAAAAAGATACTTGTTAGACTTTTTAAAAATCCTACTAGCCTTATTTTTCTACTTTTAATAAAATTGCTGTGATTTTTTTTTTTAGTTTTTTTTGCTTTGGCTTTTATTTTGTGTGGATTAAAATGCGAAATGATAGACAATTTTTTTTCCGATAGAACACAGATGAAAAGAATTCTAGAAATGTTTACAAATAAAAAAATATTTAACCGAATGATATAAAGATTCGCGGGAAGCAATAAAACCCCAATTCCTTTGAACTGTGCAATTTAACTCTTTTAATTTAGGAATAATGGAAATTAAAATTACACAGGGCTACTGATTCATTGAGAACTTTGCATCACTACTTTTAGAATCAAGCGAATTTAATATAGATTTTAGTTTTAAATAAAAACAGAATAAAAGAAAATTTATGTTTCATTTCTCGTTTATGAAGAAAAAGTATTGTAATCGTCACAACATTTGATTTGAAGATTTTGATGAATCTTCAAATCGATATTAATGTTTTTGGAATTATGTATGGCTGCCACTGTGTCTGTGAACACGATAACTCAAAAGTGCTTGAGTTAGACTTATGAAATTTGGCATATGGTCTTCACATTAAAATTGCAGGTTTCTATCGTATTTTAAACGAAATCCTTGATAAGCACTAATGTCTGTTGTCCATTTGACTGCAAGTGAACTGCAAAATTTAAAGAGGTAGTTAGATAAAGGTTAGTACACAGTTTTTGCGTTTAAAATGTAGCACCAAGTTACATTTTGGAAACGAAATTAGTCAATGAATTGATCGTCTATGAGATTTTATATTCGCATGCTCGTAAACTTGTTATTTCAAAAACACCACGATTAAGTATGTGATCATTTTATTAAAATTATTGTTCCATGTTAAATTTTGGTTCAAATTGATCTATAAAAAGATGTCCAAAATGCACAAGGTTATTTTTTAAAACTATACTACAAAACACAAATTTACTCAAGTGCAGATAATAAAATAGAAAATAAAATTAGGAATGTCCGTGCAACTCACGACCTTGCCCAAGCTCCACAATTTTTGAAGGAAAATGGAATGAAACTTTCATTAGGAAGTAGATAAGAAAGTTTCGGAAACATTACTTCCTTCTCCAGAAAAACATCTTTTTTTCAAAAATATTTCTACAATCTTTGCGACTAATACAATAATTAAAAATGTTCATTCACTGTTAAACACACATTTATAAAATATTTTCCGTTCTAATATTGATTGCGTTTTATGTAAAAAATAGCTTGAATACAACTGGCTCTGGAAGGAAATAGCTTTGGAGATTTGTAATTATTATTCTTTATTGAACTTCACTTGTCTGCCTTTTAATTGCTGTTATAAGGGAACTCTAAGAAATTTATTTATTATTTGTATTTTTGATAAAATTACTTTTAAAGTGATATATACTATTACTCTATTATTAAATTGGAAAAAGGTCGTTAAGAGCCCCTTGATATTTGTTTTTCTATTTTTTTCCCTAAAAGAAAGCAGTAGTAATTATCGAATTTAGAATATTTTGGAGTAATCTTCGAATTACACAATAAAACCATTTTTAAAAAATGGTGATTACATCTAAGGTAAAAATTTGGTCAAATCAAAAAACATAAAACGATTTTTTTTTGTACATTCCTTTTTAAGGAAAGTGAATTTCAAATTTCATACAGAAAAATTACAGATCTAGTTAAATTACGGTAACAATGAAAAAAAAAGTCAGGTTTGATCTATAGAAAGGATCACAGAGTAATTCCTATTGAATCTAAGCTTGAATCTTATAAACTACTAACTGCCTATTGTGACCAGTTTGATATTGGTTGCATTCAATTTCAATAAAATAATTCCATTATTCCGTCAAATTGTCAAATATTAAAGCTGTATTATTTTAATAATCTTATGTCTATTCATGGTTAGAGTCAAGTATTATGAGATGACACTGATGTAAAAATTTAGGTGACAGTTTCATCTATTTTCTAACTTCCAATTAATAGAAGAAAGTCAAGCCATTCATTATTTGATGAAAAAATAAAAACGATTTGATTATCATATATAGTGAAATTATTGTTGCAAAATATACTTAAAAATGTTTTGAAAATTTAATTAAATCTATACAAAATATTTTGAAATGATTAAATTCACACCTCTGAAAATACTTTTTTTTGGAGGGGGGGGTAAAATTGTGTGAAAATCGTTCTTGTAATTGAGAATTTTCGGGAATAATTGAGAAAAAAATTAAATCTAGCTTAATGTTTTATTAATTAAAATTCCAGTCAAGTCTAAAAAAATTCTCACTTCAAAGTACACATTCCTACCTTCCAAAGTGTATATATGCATATAAAATTTTGCTGAAACACAGCCGAAAAGAAGAAACTTTTGCAATGAACTTTAATTTATTTTACACGGGAAGTCTAATTTGTGCAGGTGAGAGTTGTTAAAACGACGCATTTGCCTATATTGCTATACAAAAGCAAAAGGGATAGAAATTTTTTACATCAGTGATTTTACTATGAGACTCTGATAGAGATTTTTTTCTCACGTATCGATTTGAGAAAGGAAATCTTAGGTACCTTCCAAAGAAACGCGTGGGTGTTAGGCATTTTTATCCCTCTACTCGTGGCATGGGAAACTAAAGAATTTGCAATTTTAAAGGTGTATTTGAAAAAATTAAATAAAAAAGTGGATCTGGAAATAAGAGAATATTTTGGAATGAAATAACACGAGCAATTTAAGATTAAAATTAGGAAATCTATTAAGATTTAAATCAGATTAATAATTATCTATCTATCTATCTATCTATCTATCTATCTATCTATATATATATATATATATATATATATATATACATATATATATATAATGATATTTTCAAATTTAATTTAATCCTAATTAATTTTCTAAATTTTTAACCTAATTCAGCCCATCTCAAAGTCATTCTAAAATATTCTCTTATTTCCTGATATCATTCCACTTTTTCTTTTTAATTAATTCAACTGAAGTTTTGTAAAAATGATTGCGTCAGTGGTTCCCACGTGCCGAGTGAAGGGATAGAGAATCGCTGATGTAAGCAGATTCTTCTAAAGGATCCCTCTGTTTCTCTTGTCAAGGTCGACACGTGTGAGAAATTACAATTAGAAACGACTCGTGTCAGAAATCTCCTGTTATACAAGATCAGGTATAAAATGTTCGGTTTACCTTAATTTTTCTTCTTTTCGCCCTGTGTTGTTCTGTGTTTTATGTGTGTGTGTTCGTCGCTCCTGCTTTAACATAATGTGTTCTTCTCCGGGATGAAATAAAACGGCATCAAAAAAATCAAAAGTCTCTTCAATGTTTTCGAAACTGCCTTCTGATTAGAAAATAAGAATGTATGATTTTAGTCATTATTAATTTCTAAAATTTTGCAAATGAAGCTATGGAAGTTAGAATAAGGAAATGGGTTAGTCAGATAATGTAATAATTTAAAAATTCCATCTGATATGTGTATGAGATAAATATGCAGCAATGTAAAACTATAAATACTTGTAGTCAAGAGAATTTACAACAAATATCTCAGAATTAGCATCTTATTTTTTATTCTTTAGCATGACGATGGTTGAGAATAGTCGAATAAATTGAAATTTTTCAATTAATAGTGCAGAGATTAAAATGAGTATTCATTTGTTATGAATAAAATCTAGTATTATATGGATGACAAAATCTGCATTTATAACTAAGATATTTTGAAATAAAAACTTATTTGAGAGTTTTGTAATTATAAATTCTAACCGCATAGATAGCAAATAAAGATAGAACATTACTTTTTTAACAGTAAAATTAATAGAAAATACTATTTAGCTTGCTTAATGTATAATAATAACAGAAATAACCGTACGCCGAAGATCTTTTTGCGGAGTATCCAGCATAAAATCTGAATGTGTAAGCCTCAACAACGCAACCGAATACTCTTACCAAATAATAAAAAATACCTTAGAAAAAAAGTGTTTGTTTTATCGGAATTTATTAGAAGTAGCAATAATCTTAAGAATCTAAATTTCTCAGCCAAAATTTTTGTTTTATTATTTATTTTTATGTAAAATCTTCTTTAAAAATGTATAATTCTTCAGATTAGTATTTTGAAAACAATCCAAACAATTTCGTTAAGATAAGAAGAAAAATACACACACACAGAAACAAACAAACGAAAAGAAAACATGGCGCAATACATGCGATTAAGAAAAAACATTAACGCATATAATGTTTTAAACATTATCTGAAATATTGCTATTTAAAATTACATTTTCACACAAAGTAACACAAACTACTTTGAAATCAACACATTACGAAGTAGTTAAATTTTTGTTTAAACTCTAATTATCTTCATGAGATTCATGATTAGAACTTGTTAGTTTAGTTAATAATCAACGAAAATTAAAAAGAACAGTAATAAATAAATTTTAAGGCAAATCAAAACGAATGAATTTTATTTTGGTATTATAAGGACGTATCAAGGTAGAAAATCAGTTCTTAAGTTTAAGCTTAATACAAGTCGATCAAAATTAATCAATGTCGTGATGAAATTATATAAGCTTTTAATTTAGATTGATTCCTCATTTTTTAATAAATAATTGCATTCTAATGTGCCTACAATGTTTGTTGCATATTTTATTTAATTAAGAACAAATATATGAATTTCAATGAAAAAATATCAAAATTAAATACGGAGAGTGGAAAATATTGTCAATTAATAACTGAATTTGCTGTATTTTTACAAAAAATCCAATTTTTTAAAGATATAGTTTCATTTTTAATTATCTTTAATTTCCATTGTTGCTTTATGCATTAGACATTCATCTGAATGATTCCAAAAATCTTGTTCAATTTTGAATTGAAGAATATTTGCTTAAAAATTATTTCAGTTTGAATTATATAGCTGATAAATAAAATTACCTTTGTTCTTATGTATTATTTTCATTGCGCAATTTTCCAATGAATTCATATTAATTATTTCGCTTTTAAATTTTCTATTAATTAATTCTTGTATTTAAAACACTGGAAAGCATTTATTAGATCTGGATCAGGATGACTGGACTTATATGTTGTATCATACAAATCAAACATGAAACGAATAGTAATGAAATGCATATTCATTGTTTTGTGTTACTTCAAATCTGAATTAGAATTTCAATGCTCGAGGAAAAAAAAAATGGAAAGGAAGAAATACATTTTCTTATGAATCAAAAGTTAAAAAAAGTTTTTGCTTTTATCTTAGAAGTTTGCTTTCTGAAAATTATTAAAACATGTAATGAAATAAATTGAGAAAAGTTACACATATTTCGTATTGATTCAAAAATTCTTTTATCGGAATAATTCTATTATCACTGAATAATATTCTGTTTTTAGATTAATTGAATATATACTTATATTATATAAAAGTTAAATATATATACGTATATTTTAAAGTTTACACCAGAAAGATGCAGGTTTTTCTTAAACAGCATGAGTCTTTTTTTTTTTTTTAATTTCATTCCTTTTCCTAGCGAAGAGAAATTGCTATACGTGTATGATTGTATTTTTAATGAATAACAGTAAATTAGTTCAAATTTTTTATCAGTTTCTGATTTTAAACAAAATTATATTACAGTATCCTGAATGTCTTTAAAACATCAACAAAACAAATTTTAGAAAAAAAAAATCTTGAGTTTTTAAAATATTAATACGATTAATTACTTTAATTAAAATTCATAAATCAATACATAAATTATATCAAAATTTATTTTTTAACACGGAACCTGTTTGCTGTTTTAAAATGATATTTTAAGCTCTTGCTTAAAGAAATGCATATCTGAAGAAAGTTGTTATTGTTTGTTGTAATAATATATGGAAAAATGGTACATATTTAATATATTTGCGATTTCTTAATTATAACCACTATTTTTTTTTCTGTAGCTTAACTATTAATTCGTAAATGTATTAAAATGATTCGACAATTTTGTTGATTTTAGTATCAGAAGTAGTGTTTCAAAATGTACAGAAATATATTTCTGTTACAACTTGCCCTAGTTATGGGTCAATTTTAATTTCTAATTTTCATTATTGTTATAGCTTTTAATTAAGCGAATGTTTGTTGGTTTCTTAAAGATCTGATCTTTGAAAGTGCAAGTTAACATATCAGTCTAATGCATAAATCAAATACAAATCAAGATAAATCTTGCAAGCTGTGGTATATATGTTAAATTTACCCGATCACTAAAAACTACTGTGAAGCGTGCATATTACAATTAGTCTTGACACCCATACTAATTAAAAAGCATTATCTAAACTGCAGCCTTTTACATAGAAAGTTTATCAATAATTTACTAGTTCAATTATTTGTGAAGAAGTTTGTTGTGAAGAAGTCTATGAAATTCTAACTTTGCCGTTATTTTTTAAATTCTTTCTTTCTTACGCTTTATTAATTTTATTTTGTTTATTTATTTATTTTTTGTGAAAAACTGTAGAATGAGAAGTTTGTGAAGTTCGGCGTCTTATAATCATTTATCAGATTTTAAACTGATAAAAGATTTTTAAAAAATGTATTCAAATACACTTATTAATTATAAGCAGAAAATAAAAGCTATAATAAAGAAAACTAACACAATGGTAAAATAATCAAAATAAATAAACAGAATGAGCGTGACTTTGAATCTGTTTAACTTAACTCATGTTATTTTAATTTAATGTTCTTTTAGGAACAGAAATTCATTGCGATATTCAAAAATAAACAATGACTCGAGGTTGATTGAACGTCAAAAGCCAACTTGTGTCATAAAAATAAAGAAGCAAATACACCTTTGTAATTTATTTAACCACGATTGTATTTGCGTAATATTGAATAATCACAAATTCCGTTTATTCAACGACTTCCTCAGGATAAGATGGTGATTATTAGGTGAATGGTGTTTCCTATCACTACGATATTCGAGTTCGAAGAATTCGTATTCAAAATTCGTCTAGGTCAAGTGTTGCCACTACGATGGAAATATCAAACAAGTTTATCCTCTGGGAATTTTCAACGGGCTTTTATCGAACTCAAGATCGTGACAATTCGGATATGAATGTCAGGGGATTTTCGTATTTTAGTGAGGATTTCTGCCGTCCAGTGATATAATTTTATTGAAAAAATACAATTGCCAACTCTGTCGGCAATTTAAGTGTAAAGGCATCTTTGAATAATTAAAAGATATGCAACATAGGAACTGAAATGCTTCATTTCTTATTACAAGCATGAGAAACAATGGAAAGAACAATCAAAGAATTACGTTATGATAACTAGGCACAGGAAATAATGTTTATTGTTTATTCTTTTAAAACATCTGTACGAAATTTCTTTCAACAACAATCATTTTTGATATCAAAATGAAAATAAAGATGTCAAATAGATAATAATTCTTTCAAAACATAAATTATTGCTATTTCACATTTTATTATTATGACTTTCTATGTTGATAGAAAAAGTCTTCTTTGTTATTCATCTTGAATTTATTACATTTTTCAATACTCTCAGAAATAAATAAAACAATCATATAAATATGAGAAGTTACAATTACAAAACAAAGCTCTACTTTTTAAATTTTATTTCGTGAGAATATTCCTCTCATTAGTCACTAATTCCCCAGAGAACTTCGTATATCTTAAATTAAGAATACAGCAATTGAAATTCGCTTTCTTTTTTTCAGAAAGAATCGTTTGGTCATATTTCAGTATAATTGTTTTTGCATTTACAGTTTCAAGTTAGAGTAGATGTTCTGAAATATTTTGATTCTACGAAAAAAAAAAAAAAGACCGTATGACAATTTAAACATGAATTTTCTGCATTTTATATAATTTGAACTAAACATACAATGTTATAAAATTCTTAATATGTAGAGTTTCTATACAATAGTTTTTCTTGTTTGGAAATATCTGTAATTAAAACGAATGATTAGAATGAAACCAAATTTCATCTGCAGACTATGTAGAATATTGTAGGGAAACAAATTCTACAAGAGGAGACGGCAGGCAGATATTGCCAATGCAGTATCGTGAACGCGGGGAAGGTAATCGATTTGAAAATTTTCCAAGGAGGTAAAAGATTATTTTCTGTAAGTTTTATACAGAATATAGTTAATTTTTGATAGTGCATTTTTTATATAATTCTAACATCTTGAAATTTTGCAAAATTCATTTTTCCATGCAATTATTATGATTTATTTTTGTTCTGACAACACCAAAATCTCTCCTATCGATAATTTTTATTATTTTATTTTTTTTACAGTATTCCTTTTCTTTTGCTTTTTGTAGTCTGCATACGAAATTTAGTTTCATTCATATCTTTAACTTTAACTGCAAATGTCTCCAAACAGGAATAATTATTTTGTGACCATCTTGTAAATAACTAATTAGTTTTTCAATCCTGATTTATTCAATGATAATATTTCCAAGAAGTTCCCGTTGAAAAAATTTTCAACTCTGCCTCTTTTTTAATTTTATCTAGAATTATATAAAACTTTAACTAATGGTTATACAATTTAATCGTGTCAGTAAAAAATTTGGCATGGCATTTTAATGGCAAATTCACTTATAATTCGTCCGTCTGAGTCCATATCTACTCAAATGATAATTTTTATTAAAGATTCGCTTCTCTGCTCAAAATATTTATGCTCTTCTATCTCTTAAAATATTCATTCGAAATGCATTAACTATTTAAAATTCCTCTTCTATGATTTGACAAAACTGAAAAATTCTGAATTTAATGAAAAGGAAATTTATACGAAAATAATTTATTTATTTCTAAGCATCCTTTCAGAATAAAACTGAATTTAATTGTAATTAAAAATTAAAATTAAATCATCTAAATTTAATTGCAATTACAATTAATTGTAATCACCTGAATTTAACCGTAAAGGTTATTTTCAGAAAGAATGTTTAGAGAATGTTAGAGAATGTTTTTAAAACAAAAGGAAATCTTTTGAAAATGAAATGAAATGAATTAATTAAACACACACACACACACACACACACACACACACACACACACACACA
>JAPMOR010024082.1:31041-53174 GCA_026543865.1 Argiope aurantia
ACACACACACACACACACACACACACACACACACACACACACACACAAGAAAGCAAAAAAACTGCAATAACTGCAAAATTTTAATGAAACTAAATGTTTTTTTAATCAGACAGCAAAAAATAAAGTCTGTTATTATAATAACTGAATCTGAAGGGAGAACAAATTCACCGAACAAAATTAGTTCGTAGAAATAAAAATATTTTGAACCAGTGAGCTAGAGATGAAAAACCGGTTTCAAAAAGCTATAACATGCAGCTATAGAAAAGAAAAATCTACTTTAGAGTTAATATTAATTAATGTATCAAAAATAATTCGTTAATAATTATTTCAACAATAATAATAAAACATGATTTAGGTTGAATTTCATTGCAACTATGCAACTATAAAAAAACATTAAGTAAAATTTAAAAAAAAATTCTTTTTTAAAAAAAAGAATCAATGTTAAATTACAGGGCTACAACTTTAAGTATTTTACAACATAGCGACTGAAATAAGCTGTATTTTCATTCAGCTGCATTTGGAAAAAGAAAATTGCATATAAGCTGAATAATTTTCCATTATTAAACAACTAACTGGCTTTTTCGATAAGGTATTACGTAAAAATTATTTTACAACACATTTTTTACGAAGTACAAATATTTTTAAACTTAAAATTTCGATAGTCACGTGGAAAAGACTTCTAGGAACTTTATTTAATTATGTTCATTGTGCTATAAGTTTCACTAATTTTAAATTAATTTAATCTAAAATTTGTAGTTGAGTTTTGAAAGAGAAGTGGTTAAATTTCAACTAAGCCAGCAACATGTTAGTTGCCTCAAAGCACCTTCGAATAAGCAATTCGAATCAGAAGAAGAAATTCAAGTTTGAAATTTTGAATGAACTACAGAATATATTTTAAGAATTACGTTATATATCAGAGGATTATTCAATAAAAAAAATTTCCGTTCCAATAAAAGAATATCAGTTTCTTATCTTCAATAAGAAATTAAAACATCAAGCTAAAAAAGTAATAGTATAAAAACGTTTAAAATTGCTCCAATTTTTTCTTTAAATAATTATTATAGTTTACTTCTGGTTAAATGTAATGTTAGCTGTAACTAGTTGAGTTTTGAAAGACAAGCCGTTAAATTTCAACTAAGCCAGCAACACGTGTGTTGCCTCGAAGCACCTTCGAATCAGCAATTCAACGAAGAAGAAATCCAATTTTGAAATTTTGAATGATCTACAGAATATATTTTAAGAATTACGTCATATATCAGAGGATTATTCAATAAAAAAAAATTCTGTTTCAATAAAAACTATATTAGTTTCTTATCTTCAATAAGAAATCAAAACGTCAACTACAAAAGTAGTAGTATAAAAACATTCAAATTGCTTCAATTTTTTAAAGAAATTCATTACTTCTGGTTAAATGTTAATGTTAGTTGTAACTGACACAATGTAAAAGAAATATTTGTAAGCATGTTTTAAGAAAAACCCTATTCGAAAGGAAAAAAAATAAATGAGATGAATCTTTGCACATTGATCGTCAACAGTGATAGAAAAAATAGAGTAAAATATTAATAAAAACAATGAGAATTATTTAGGTTTCATTCATGAAATTGGAAAAAGTGTGGTAAAGTATACGTGAAAAATATTTAAAAGTTAATTAAATTTAGACTAAAGAATTTTACAAATGTTAAATTGGTATCATTGAAAAGATAATTTTCTGAGCTTCAAAAAGATATAAAAATTATTATTAAGCAGAAATATTTTCGAAATTTATCGCAAAATAATTTCAAAATCTCGCTTAATTTTCAATTAATTAAAATCTTAAAAATTCCACCCGAAATATCCATTTACACAAACACATTTACCTTTATTATTAGTAAAGATTAATATGTGCACTTATTATTTAAAAGTGTAATAAATATACTGTAACTGAGAGAAAGCTTCTTTTAGCAATGGTACATCTGAATTTTGTATTTCACATTTCTTCACGTTTTTTCTAACACTCGTTAAAGAAATATTAATGTTTATTTAACGTAATATAAAATGTTATTGCTGTTTATCACTTTGTCTTTATATTTAGCTCCTTTTTTTGTGTGTGTGCTTTGAATGATATTCTGAACTGTTTTCATATATGAAAAATCCCTATATTCATCCTTTTCAAAGAATTTATTAGCAAAAAAAAAAAAAAAAAAAATATTATCAACAAAAGTATTTTTAAAGGTATGCTTCTCACTTTGCTTTTAATTTGATGATAACAATTTTTTTAACAAAGATCGTTCTGCTATTGATTTTTCATCAAACAAAAGCTCCGGGTAAAGTTTGACAACGAAAATTGCATCTAAATATATTGATATTCATGTATTTTTCATATCAAATGAACGATTCAAAAATGTTGGGTACTGCTTTATGGCAAAATTCTGTTTAATATTTTAACATTTTTTATGTTTTATGTAATATCCGAAGAATGAAATTAGCACGATACTAAATTTCTAGACTTTATGAGCAAGTACAGCAATGTGAATAAAATAAATACACACTGCTCAGATATTTTATTTAACTATAGTTTTCATCATTCAAGTTAATTTATAAACATAAACTCCTCTAAACTAATCCGCCAGATTCAGTTTGATTTAACAATGGTTCCCAGAACCTTTGAATTTTCAAGGCAAACAACTCAACATGTACCATTTTTCCTTGCAGACATAAAGCTGAAAAGAGCTATTGATTTAAGCAATCAAAATTTCACTTATTCATTTCAGTAAAGAAAAATTTATTTATTTGAATAAAAATAGCAGAATTTTATTCATAAATGCTCATGCTCTTTTTTTTATACATATAATTGATTAGAATAAAATATTTTTTTTAAAAAAGTCGCTTGTATTTCGTATAATCAATAATATTGAAGTCGCTGAAATTTCTCTCATGTTTTTTAGAAATCACTACTTTCTAACTTCATTAAGATGAATTTAATTTTGTATAGGGCATTTACTAAAACAAATGAACCAAAACATCTGAACCAAACGGCACGATATCTTTGATATACTGTAAAAATAAAAAACTAGTAACTACTTAAAAGAAAATATTTAAGGCTATACTGTATCTAAAAAAATGAAAAAAATTTTTTTTTTTTAACAATTGTTGATTTATACGGTTGAGAAACTTGACTTCAAAGTTTAGATTTTATATCGCAACAATTTTACAAATATTTGAATTTTTTTTTACATTGTTTATCTCAAATTGAAGAGACATTGTTAATATTGTTTTTAATTTGAAATAATTTTTCCTTCTTAAAATTAATTAATTTTGAATAAATTAGTTCCTTAAATGGAATGATTATCATCTTTCCTAACTCCAGCTGTTTTAGTTTAAGCTTTGCATTTTTTGAGCTTTTATTACTATATATTTGTTATCCATAACTTTTTAAGACCAACATTACTTTTTACAAAAAAAAAAAAAAATCCTAAAATGTGCGGATTTAAAACAAGAAATTAGAAATATTTCTGATGAAGACAGTTATTTTTAACTTTAGTTCGTGTTATTATTATCATAATTCTGCAGAAGGGTATTTTGATTAAACCTTAAATATAATTTTAGATTAAACTGAATAATCTATTGTCAT
The DNA here is from genome assembly GCA_026543865.1 of Argiope aurantia. Taxonomy (NCBI): domain Eukaryota; kingdom Metazoa; phylum Arthropoda; class Arachnida; order Araneae; family Araneidae; genus Argiope; species Argiope aurantia. The sequence continues at coordinate 34,652 of JAPMOR010024082.1, forward strand.
AACCATGTATTATTGATATAATGTTAAAACATGATAACTCGAAAAAGAAAAAATATATGCAATCATATTGAGTTTAATTAGTGATTCTACATTCTTTAAGTTGGAAAATAGCATATTAAAAGATTAGAATTTACAAGCATTATCAATTTTTGTTTAATACGTTTATAAACTTTAGATACATTTTTTACAGACTTTTATTTTTGTTGAAGCAAATGTTTTCTACTCCCTAAAGCATTTTTTTTTTGTTCCAGATAGAGCTTCAAAATATTTTGTATATATATATATATATGCACAATAGAAATTAATATGGATTTAGGTTTGATGGCTCTAGTTATTTTTTAAAAATATCAAATTAATATTTTTAAAATAATTTTCTTTTTTTAAAAATTTGTTAGAGAAAATAGTAATTAAAATTATGCAAAGTTTCAGATTTAAATTCCATACTATCTTTTATTGTTAATAATCAAAGAAAAAAAAAATTCATTTGATATAATTGAAAAAGTACTGTAAATTAAATATTTTTAAAAAATCTGGTAAAATTTAAAAAATATAATCCATTTTTATTTTAACTATTGAAATGATGTTGCTTGTTAAACTGATTTTTTCGTCGAAATCAGTTTAATTAAACAGTTAAGAAGTCATTAATTGCTTTTTCTTTCTTATTATATACAAAACATTTTTTTTAAAAAAAGGCAATGTATTGCCTTAAATAAATTTTAAAAAAATCCGGTTAATTTTTAATACGATTGATAAAATGCTGTTGACGAAGCTAATCTCCGAACAAAACTTTACCGTTCGGAAATTCTCCTTTAATATGCTACAAAAATGTTAATTCCAACGAGTTTCAAAGGTCACTGTAGTCATAAAAGTATCGATGACCTCAAAGCAAATCATGCTTAACTTAAAAACAAAAACCCTTTTGTAGGGTACCGTATTTCATTGTAGAGCAAAGTTGAATAGAAAACGTTACGAAACAAATAATATTATAAGTTCTTTTTTTAACTTTTTGGAGAATTTTGTTCTGTTTAAATAAAGAATATTTTATTTAATGAAAATACTAAGCAAACATTGGATTTAAAAAATTTTAAAATTTTAATATGCTGTTCTCAGCAGGAAAAAAAAAGAAATGAAAAATGTTCAAACATTTGTAATTGCTCAACTTTCTTGAAACAAAATTTTCTAACCCATTCTGCAAACGATTTCATTATTTTTTTTGCATATTTATATAACTTTTTGATTTTATATCAATTCATTTGTCATTGAAAACTTTTATGCTTTTTATATCATAAAAATTATCATAAATTATATTTACTTATCTAAATTATTTACTTACATTTTGTTGCAAAAAGTTTCTATGAGATACAAAATGCAACATCTCACACTGCTGAATATGAAAATTTATACCGCTTTAATAACTATGAATCTTTGCAAAATTTGCTTAGTTATAATGTAGATTATTAAGTTAAAAATTTGAATTTTAGCAAAAATATTGAAATTTTTTTTGTTAATTTATTTTATTTTTCGAACAGTTAGTTATCTTTAAAAAAACTACATGGTTTCTACTTTGATTCTTTAGAAAATTAAATTCATTCTTATAATTGCATGATATATGTTCTAATGCATATTTAAATTCAATTTTCTCAAAATTCTTAATTGCAGGGAAATTTTCTTAAAAAACTCATAAATTAAAATCTAACGCATATTTTATTTAATCAGCTTTAATCAGAATCAGCTCAGCGCTTTATTCATAGCAACTTTTAGATTGACACAATGGTAGTAGAAGATATTAATGAATAGTTTTAATTAAAGATGAAATTTTGTGTAGCTAAATATTTTAAAATTTAAAATATTGCTTTTATTTTTATGAACTTTTTTTATATGAATTTTTACAATAAGATTATTCCCAAAATTGAATTCATTTTTGAAATCAAAATCAGATTTAAGTTTATTATGTTTAAAGATAATTAGTTTAATTTTTCTAGATTAAATGTTTGTAAAATTTATCATGCATAATTTATTTATATTTTTTAAGATTCTTTTTACAAATTCTATATTTTGTAATACATTATTAAATAAGAATAAGCCATATGTAGAAGGGAAAATTACCAAGTTGCTAAAACAATTGTCAAATCTTCGCATTTTAAACCTTTATATAACAGGAAAAATAAGCCAAGTTTACGTCTATATGTCCGTTAACATGATAATTAAATATAAATGGATGAAATTTTGTCTATAATCTTCATACACACTTGTAATAATAAGTCGACGAGAAATCTCTGAATATAAGTCTGCGTATAAATGAAGATGAAGAAGAAGAGATTAATTATATGTCAAATTCTGGATCCCTTTTGTTAAATTTGGCTACTTGCCAATCTGTAATTTTTTATGCATGTGAACTCAAAAGCACATCAAGCCTAATAATTAAACATTAGAATATGATTTTTAACCAAAATTGTAGATGTATTTAAAATGTTGTACCAATTCTGTCAATTTTCTTTATTTATTTGTATGTGAACATTATAACTTCAGACCGCAACTAGTTATTTGCATGTACGTGTTCTTGACACCCAAATCGAAGGTAGTAACGTAATGAAGATAAATAATGCCAGGGGCTTGGTATTATTTTTTTCGACCCTTTAAACACAAAAACATTTATACTTTATATCCATGATGTCCCTTTGGAGTTAGGATGTCCATACATCCCATTGCCATCCCCGTTTTCACATCACTGATAGAAGATACGTAACGAATTTTGGATTCGTTCGGTCAAGAAAAAGTTTGAAATTATTTGTTTCACTGCACGAAAAAAAAACTAATTATATAATGCACCATATGTAAAAGTGTATGATAAAAGACTTCCGTAGGTTTGATGAATTATTATGCTTATGAGCAATGATTTTACTAAATATAAGCTTCTTCATTTTTAAATTCCCGATTTATTATTAAATTATTCAGATTGGAAATTTGTAATTATAATATTTTCAGAAATTTATATGTGAATGAGAGATTTAGAGAATGAATGCAAACTTTTTCTTTTAAATTTATTTCAAAGTCATTACATACTAGTCTTTTTGAGGCGATCAGTTGTTCGAAGAGGATATTGATTATACAAGCATTAATTTCAGTTAAATTGTTTAGATACAATTTCATGTATACTTTTAAGTTATTAAAACCATGTTATTTTAATTGTCTTAAGCATGCTTTGTTCATTGTGTACATGTAGCTTTCTAAGGAAGACATCATAGCATTCTTAAAAACGTAAATGCCCGGTTCATATATTTTCTAATATTCGCGGTATTGTAACTCCACTCTTTTTATTCGTTTTTTAAACTACACACATATTAAGCAGAATCCATCTTAGCTTTCAACGACGGAAAAAAATCATGCAATTAAACATTTGATCGAACAATGGAAATATTTTAAATTTCAGGCAAAAATGTAAGCTTTGAATAAAAATTAGGCCAAAAATAATGTTTTTAAAAATTTGGCAAAATTCAGCAAAATTCTGCAGAATTAATTATTAATTATTCTAAATCAAAAGACAATTTTTAAGGTATAATTTTAAAGACAAATTTTAAATTTTGAAACGATGTAAATTTTCTTTTTGTGCAATAATATTTTCGGAAATTATTGAAAAAAAAGTCAGAATTCATCCTAATGTTTCATTAATGAGAATCATAATTGAAATTTTTAAAAAATTCGTTCGGAGATCCACATTTCCACTTTTATAAGATGTTCATACCAAGTTTGGTAGCTATAGGTGACATCGTCTAGTCTGTAGCGCGCTAACAAGCATGCGCAGTCACATATACACACAGCTACCAAAATAAAAATTATAATAAAGCCTTACCTTACAAATTACTACTGCATTATTAACTATCTTATCTTGCCTTACTACCGAGGAATACATATTTAAGCATATCTTACTTTATATTGTATTAAATTGCTTTGGATATTACCTTTTTTTATAAATAAAAGTATTATATAGATATTAATATGGAAGTAATTTTAACTTAATATATTATCAGATCAAAATTATTATTTTAGTAAAATTTCTCTCTTTGGAGTTTGGAAAATATTAATCTGTATTCCACTTCTCGTCATTGTTCAGCAATGTTTATTAAATAACCCTATGCAGAACATCCTGTTATCTTTTAATGATTCAATATCACGAAATGAAATGGTAAGGCAAAACACCCTTTTTTAATACAAGCACAAAAGAAGATATCAAACCGGGTAATATTAGGATAGCTAAACGATAATGAACCTTTGACGAGAAGCTAATATGATATTAAATATATCGCTATATTATGTATTTTTGACGCTTTTTTTGCCGGCTTATTTACACCAAAATTTGATACAAAACTACAGTTGCTACATTTCGATATGTGATGTGAGCATCACATACCGAAATTCATTGACTTGAGTCACTGCTTTTATGAGCTTACACTTATACAAAACTACAGATTGACTGACAATCAAACATTTAATGAATTTGGTTGAATATCTGATAAATATTTATATTTTAGATGCAAGATTTGCATACCAAAATTTATTTACCTAGCTCTTAGCGTTTTGAAGTTATCGAGTTCACGTGTACTGAAACGGTTAGACAGACAGATCTTCTTCGAATGAATTTCATTCGTTATTTAATTTGACAGAAATCTACAAACTTGGTCATAATTCCATATACCAAATTTCAGTCGTTTAGCTCAAAGATTTTTTTTCAGTTATCCTGTTCTCAAATAAAAAGCGAGAGAAGTATAATGCCAAAAATAAATTTAAAAAAAAATCGGACTCAAGGAAGGGTGAAATGTGGAGAACATCTCGAGTTCGACGTTTTTGATGATTACAATATACTCTCTATACTTCTTACTCCGTACTCTATACTTCTTATACCAGAAAGTACAAATGGACTGACTACGGAACTCCAGTGAGAAGATTCTTATGGAAGAATGTGTCCATAACAATATTACAACTTTTTTGAACTGGCTGGTTTGCCTTCATGGAATTATAAAATACTTTGCACTTTTTATACATAGTAAATCATTATCTTTAAATGATTCACTGCTTAAGTTTTTGAACTGAATCCATTATCTATTCGACGATAAAAACTATAAAAATAGGGTTACATAATGATAGCAATTTTATATTACCATTTTTAACAGCTACTTCTGTTCGATGTTAGTGTTTATGCAGTGCATTCAATTTGTATATATATTTTTCAATAATTATTTTGAAATACTTATCTTCGGTGATTAAATTTTTTTAAAAAATTCTTCGAGAATTTTCACACACAAAAAATTTTTAAAGAGATTCTAACTTTTAGATTAAAATATCGTAGCATGAAAATATTTTAGTCAATTCCGATGTTTACTAATTCATTCATTCATACAATTGATATCCTAATTTATCTGTCTTCAAACTATTTTTTTTTAATTTCTAAATTATATAACAGTACCAACGGGAAAACACACACACAAAATATATTTAATATCGTCACAACAAGAATGAAAAATAATACTATAAATAACTATTGCAAATAAAATTATAAATAAAAAAAAATTTTGTGAAACATATCAAAAATATTTTTTAAATCTTTTTGTTTGATGATATAGAAAAACATTCTCCGGAAATAAAACTGTATAATTATAAAGCTTATTTTTTAAAAGTTCTAAACTGGCGTAAAATATGGATTTTGTGCAATAGTATACTTTGAAATTATAGAAGAAAAACGTTAAATTATTAATAATTAATTTTTAATCTAAAATTTAATTAAAATTTCGAAAAACCTTTTTTAATGAGTACCTGCTATTAATAACGAATTTACAAATTTGGTAGTTTTAGTCCGGATATCTATTCTATAGATTGTTTTGAACCTATTTTTCACAGCATATGTTGCATCACATATGTCACAATTTACAGATAATATGCCAACCTATAAACATAATAATGTTTAAATTTATATTCCCTAAAAGTTACAGAAAAAAAAATTCTTCAAGGGCATCATTTTATTGCATTTCATATAGTGTACCACGTGCATATTAACAGCGTAACTGCTTTGCTATTTGGCATGGTTCATATTGTTTTTTCATGAAACAGCTGTGATTACATTATTGATTCTTCTTCTACTGTCTGAACACGAAAATGTGCATGTAAATAAAATTCCAATTAAAATGGTGAAGTAAGAAAAAAATGTCCTAGAAAAGAGTAATTGTTATAGAGAAATATCTGTCCGAATCTACCTATATTTATCGCTTTTTTTTTGAAAACAAAACTTTTTATGACCTAAACTCAACGAAGCGAGTAAATTATTCTTGGATTTCAAGCATGAACAAGAATTTGTCTGAATCATTGTTAATAAGTTCGCTTCGTAATTATTTAGGCGAGAATGGGATATATGACCTTGAAATCGCTTATGGACAACTCAAATGTACTAGACATGTTTTCTGACTTCATTTAGGTTAACTTATAGCAAATTTTCCTTTTTTCCCCTCTTTTTGTTCAGGTCAATATACGGTAAGATTAGAAGCATATCGCACGTCTACAAGGGCGAGGGAAAAAAATTCTATTTCAACACTTCAATGCTCTAACAGATTTCGATTGAATTCCGTTAGGATATTTTGCGTTATCTTCCAGAAGTTAATTTAAAAATATGCTTAAGTCGATATTTAGGTTAGGTATATAAAGAAAGCAATATGAAAGAAATATGCTGTAATTAAGAATGTCTAGACATTTGATCATTACGAAAATAAATAGTGGAAAAGATTCGTGATAAGCAGAAACTTGCATAAGAGCAATTTTATTTAATTGGTATCGACAAGAATATACTTAAAAAATTCTGAATGGAATCGAAACTCTTAGGATTCGGAAGAATTGATTTGAAAACTTTCGAATTCCAAGGATTTGGTTTAATTTGCAGTTTTCTATTAAATTCGATAGGTATAGTTATTCCGAATCGTTGAGAATTTGATTTAAAATCTGAAATTATGTTTTAGATTGATATATGTGGAATAATATTAATATATACCGTTAAGATGAAGAATCTTTTTAGCTTTTACATATTCTGAAATGATATGCATTGATTGAAAATTCACATATATTAAAATGTAATTATTATGTCATATATAGAATGTCCACTCGAATCGTGGTTCAAAAGGTAATTTCGAAAGATAAACAGATACTAATGCTTCTAATAAAAAATGCTCTAAATTATATAAAAATTTATATTTTATTTCAACTATCAATAAAATGTACAGATGAAAAAATTCTGATCTCTAACTTTTTATATAGTTTTCTGGGTCAATTAATTCTATTTAATAAAATATCGTTGGCGTACTGTTTTAAACAAGAAAAGTTTTCCTCTGTTGGGATCAAAACTGACCGAGTTATGAAGCTTTAATTATACCTGTTTTAAACTATTTCAAATGGCCTCCTTGAAAAAGACCGGACAAAAAAGCATGGCAAAGTTAAGCACCATGGCAAGTACCAAGGAGATCGTTAATTGGTTTAATATAATAAAACTCAAATCTTGATCATTTGGGTCTCAGGGAAATGACCCTTTTGTTTGTTTGAAATGTTAATATATCATTAAATATATTATTAAACATGACTTACAATTCAGGAGAACATAAAAATTTATACTATTATTTTTTTCCGAAGTATGTTTATGGATTTAAATATCATAAAAATATTATTTTTTACTTCTTTTAGGATATCTCTCCAATTATAAATGTAAGCCTTTTTTAAAACTTAGAAATTAACGATTGGGCCGCGATTACAATGGGTATCTTATATAATATATTCTTAAGAAAATTGTTGATTGAAAGATTAGAGAGATAAGTATTTTATTTTGGAGCTACACTAAAAAGTCACACATAATTTTAAAGCATAGTTTAGACTGACATCTAAACCAACATCTTCCATTCAAAATTTTAACATCATAGGGGTAGACATTTGACCACAATGAATATACCATGCACCTGGATCTTTGTTCGAATCGAATCTCAGATCATGGCCTTGTTGTCGGAAACAGAAATTTTTCCACCAGATCAACCCAAAGAATGAAAAGTACTTGCAGGTTAGAATGATAAAGTATTTATTTCAAAACATCCAATTTATAAAATTTGAGTTATTTAAATTCCGTTCGTGGAATTTCTGCTATGAATAACTGTTATGCTTGATATACGCAATTTTAAAATCAAAGTGATCAAATTGTCAATTATCCGAATGATATCTCATGTTTCTCAAAGATGTGTAGTTAAATGTCAAATATCTTAGAAAATATTTCGTCTAGAAATAACAAAAGTGCGACTCAATAAGTTTCATTTTACATATTTGAATAAAAAAGGGATATGAAGTGAAACAATTCCCCCTCCCTCCCTCCCTCACTGACTTTCATTACATTACGTCGGTTCGTTCTTTTTATTCATAATGCAGTATATTATAGATAGCTCTTGCGGATATTGCTGGTTAAAGTTTTCAATAAAGCTGTTATCGTAAATTATTTTGAAATTTTCCGTTGAATTTAGCGAGCTGATGATATTACATCAGATATGAAATTGAAGAATTCGTTAAGGTTCTTACTCCAGTTAATCAGGACGTTTGATGTTTTATTCACGAGCGTAAATAGATAAGATGATGAAGGAAATCAATAAAATCGTTCACGTTCAATGATTCCTAAAAATTTTTCATTTTTTGTTTGGTCAAAGGAATAACTGAGATCTTGAGATACTGTAAAAAATAAATGCAAGAAATGCATCAAAAGTTACTTGGATATTTTGGTATGTCTTTCTCCATGGAATTCAAGCTTCTGGTAGCATTCTCAGTATCTCTCTGATTGATATTATTTTTAATAGGTTGTCCTCTACAATCGTGCTCCAACAATTCATTTCGAAACTATTAGATGCGTTTACTTCCAGTTTAGAAAAATAACTCTAACTGTGGTCAAGAATTAGTTTTATGCTGTTTGAGTCAGACAAATGCGTTGCAAAAAAAAAAAAAAAATACACAGACACCTCGACAAAATTTATTATATTTAGTAAAAGAATTCTTGAAACACTGTTATTTTAAATGAAAAAAAGAATTTCACTCTTCTGGGACTAAAACTCTGAATTATGACGCTTTGAATAATATTACTTTAAACGATTTAAAAAAAATTAATTGAACCCTTTGTGTAAGAGTCGAAGCTCTATCTTCGAGATGGCTATTGATTGGCCTCAAATAATGAAATTCAAAATTTCATAATACTTAGTTGTGGTCGCAGAATTTTTCTTGTATGAACTATATTTGAAGAATGGAAGTTTAAAATGTGAGAGCATCATAAATATCTTAATGAATAAGGTTAGGAAAATAGTACTTGGTAACGGAATAGAAATATAGATCGTAATTTTTTCACCAGTGCCTTTTTGATCTCAAACAATTCAATGTACAATTCTTTTAAGTCGTTTAAAATAATTTTTCATTTGGAAATTTATGCTATCTTTAAAGATTTAGATATTAGCTGTTGAGCCAAATTCAGAATTGTTGCTTATCCCCCTTGGATCGAACAGCGATTCAAATCCAAGTCCAAGAGATCGGGGAAAAAGAGGTGCAGTAGCTTCTGAGGGTAAAGACCCCTGAACACCCGAAGGCAGAAGTCTGACTTTAGCTCATACGCAGACGACACTCACACACTCGCTTGCATAACTGCTTTTTACAGGGGGGCTCTTTCACACACTACACAAAGCGAACACAGGATAAAGAGCAATCATGCCCGAATCAGGACTCGAACCCTGGACGCCCAGACCACGGGGAAGACTCTCTACCCTCTAGGTCAGGACGTCGACAACTTTAGCGTGAACAGCTATATGTTACGTTGTAAGAATACTTAATCATGTGGACAAAAATTATGATAAATTTTTAAGGTTAAAAATGCTTTAAATTAAAACAATGTTAATTTTGTAAAAAAAAAAAAAAAAAAAAAAAAAAAGAATAATTGTCTGTAATTTTATATCGAAGCAAACTGACAAAGAACAGCTTTTTCACTTTCTTTTACATGAAGAATATTAAGAGAAAATATTGTAATCATTCAAAAATTTGAACTCAAGATTGAAAAATTGAGTTCGAAAAACACATTTTTGGAATTATATCTATCACATTCTGTCTGTCAGAACACGATTATTCAAAAAAGCTTTGAGCTAAACAAATGAAATTTAGTATACGATCTTTATACCTAATTTGTAGACTTCTGTCAAATTTCGAATGACATCCATTCAGAGGAAATTTGTCTTACTGTTCGTATATATGTTAACACGATAACTATAAAACGATGAGAGTTAAAGCGATAAAATTGGATACATAGATTTAGCATCTAAAGAGTAGATAAGCATCAAATTAGAAACCAAATTCATCAAAGGGCTGTCCGTCTGTTAATTTGTACTTTCGCATCCATAAAAATGCTATAATTTGGAAACAAATAACCTAAATAAATGAAATTTTGCCCCAAGCAAAATAAACTAGAACTCCGTTTTTAGTCACGAAATTATATTATGAAATACATATATTTAAGTCCTTGCATGTACATGTTTGTGAAAGTACAGACCGACAGACGGTCACCCCCTTGACAAATTCCGTATCAAATTTGAAACCGAAAACCGCGCAATAATTACAAAAAAAAAGGGTGTTCACAATACACATTCTGTTTTCTGATATTTATGTATTAATCGCATTCCGGTGGTTAATCACAAAGTATCGCATGCTAATAGGCTGTTTCGAAATTATTGTTGTGAGCAGCATGGAATTAATAATACACAAGTACATTTTTTAGAAAGAATATTTCAAGGAGATCATTCCGGTTAGCTACTTTATCGCATATGAATTATACAGGTTAAAAGAATTACTATCGTCAGAGAATTTGAATTCGAGATTTTGATATATCTCCATGCTTCAAGCTTCCCTGATTTTGAAACATACATACTTCTGGAATTATTTCCGGGCGTTTGTTGCTCCCTCTGTTTCTCTGTGAACTTAAAATAACCCATTTTAAACCGTAGAGATAAAACATGGTATACTATTTGATATTTACACCAACTTTATACATTTCGATCAAATTTTGAACAAAATCCATTTTCAGGAAATCTAGCTATTTGGTTACCTGAATAGGAATAAGCGCAATAATTACAAAACGTAAAGAGCGAAACAGATAAAATAGGATACACAAATTTAAAATGTATATACATATACCAAATTTTGAACTAAAAAATCAAGAGATTGACCATTTATCAGTATATACATTAACATATATGTAAATGGAGTAGTTAAAAAATAAAACAAATTAGATAAATGAAATATGGTGCACAGTTTCAATAATTGAAGTATAGATACATTTCATATTTTGAATCCAATCCAATCATCATCTATAGGTCTGTACTTACTCTACGCGTAAACATGGCAACTAAAAAATGTAATGATTAAGATAAATGAAATTTGATATGAGATCTTGTGTCTAAAATTGTATATCTGGATCCTTTTTTGGTTTCATTTGAGAGATAGAAAGCATCCAAAATGCACATTGTTTTTTCCTCACTGATCTACAGTGCGCAGAAACTCATGTGATACTCTGAAAAAATACATTTGAGTATTCGTGGTATTGACGGCCTTGCCCAAAGTCCACAATTTTATGTGAAAAGATCCAAGGTAATACATTTGTTAAAAAGTATACGAGAAACCTTTCACTCTGTTTTGCATTTGTAAAATTCATATTTCATATAAATGCTTTAATTTATTTTTCATAACGTATATTTTGTTTTCTAGTTATTTTGGTTTTCTTGTTGCATTATTCTTTTCAATACTGAATATATAATTTTACAAGTTGAAAATCTTAACTGAAAATCATCAAAAAGAAAAAAATAAATAAATTTAAAAGTTTTCAATATGTTGTTTTCCGAAACGGAAATTTATCGTAGAATGCTTTTTATTGCAATAGAAATTTTCACAATGCAAGTTTTTTCGATATAAAAAAAATCACTCAAATTTACCTGATATGTCTAAAACTGAATTTTGCCTCTGGAAAGATGTGTTTTCTTGAGACAAGAAATCAATCTATGTCCGTTCATCGTATGCACGATAACACGAAAAAAAGCTATTCTCCAAGAAGTGGATTTTCGAAATGACAAAATGCTCTTTTTAATTATATCGTAGTTATAATTATTTTATTTAAAATTATATTTCGAACTAGTCTTTCAGCAAACACAGTTAAAGCTCTGAATGTGGAATGAATCAAGAATATTCAGAATGATTAACATATTCTGAACTATTTAACATCTCGTGATTTTAGATATGCAATAAATACAATATTTGGAATATATTTCCTTTTTATTTGACTTTCAATTGTTGCACTTCACTGAAATTATTCGTGAAAAAATACATTCATCATAACCGCATATATTATCCCAGGGAGATCTTGTTAATAATATCTGAATTAAATTATCAAATCAATTAACGAAATTATAGTAGAAAAACTCATGCTTATTGACAACAGAGAGCTCAAGAAATTAAAAAAATATTATTTGTAATTTAAATGTAAATATATAATAAGACAAAAAAATTTTTGATCTTCTCTATCCATAATGTTCACGAACAATCAAATCAAAACCAATAATTAAAATCGATTTGAAAGAAACAGTGATCCACTAAAAGAAAAATAATGCAATAATGCAAATTAAAAGCAATTCTGAAAAAATATAAGCAATGACCTTCCAAAGAAACAAAAACATTACAACTCACATTTTTACACATAAAACATATATACATTTTATTAAAGATCGGATTCATAGAAAAATATTTGCTTAAAAATTATTGCTAAGGTTTTAAACAGGGAGAGTTTTTTTTTCTCGACTTTCTCGTTTAATTATATAAATTTGATTGAAATATATTTTTTTACAAAAAAACATACATATTATAACCATTTACTAAATTTCATTTATCTAGATCGTTGTGTTTCTGACATTTGTTCATATATATATAGACGATTGGATAACTGGAACTATTTATAAATATGATATAAATCTTGTCTTGAACCGTGATGCAAACTTCATCCCAATATCTTGTTATGATTTTAATGAGTTACATGGATGATTCATCTTCAAAGGAATCGACAATAGAATTTTACAATTGAAGTTTAAATATTCCATGCATAATGTCACTCTTTTAGTTTATTCATTTTTTTAAAAAAATTAGTGTTCGAAGAGAAATTTCCAAATGTGGTTTCTCCGTTCTCTAGGATATTTAAAAGATATCTAAAATGTACAAATTCAACAAAATGTCGAGGTCGAAATTTTCGAAGATTACAATCACATCTGTGATTACTATACTTTCTTTTTTCATACCAGTGATTGTATATGACTCAGAAAATATTAATTTGGCTTAACTCATGAAAGCAAGAACAACAAAACGGTTTGAAATTTATCCATAGACACGATTTTAAATGGAAAAGGCACTAAAAAAATATCCTGTGCTGAGAAATATTTCCAATCATTCAGAGCTCGTGATGAAATGCGGATTAACGTATTAAAAGAAGTTTTAAAAACATTCTCTCGGCATGCTGAAAGGCAAAGATATATGGATTCTTTTACATCTGAGTTACGATCTAGCAACACAAATTGCTGATGTTAGAAATAGTCAAAATTAGGGCGTTGAAATCACTTTTCTACCCCTAACTCCTAAGATATTGCAGAATTGGATTCATTTTTTCTATTGTTATTATTAAGAAAGTTACAGCGAAATGAGAATTTCAACCTCCACCACTTTCACTTCCTCTAGCTGGATGAACCATTTACGAACTCGTCCGAGATTTTCACATTTCTAACAACGTATTTCAAGCCACTCAAGATTCAAATAAAATTACTCTGTGTTACAAAATTACTGTTCACAAGATAACATGGGCAAAGCGTTGAAATTTTCCCGCAGTCTTGTCATGCAACCTACCTATTGCAATCATTGCAAGAAGAGTCTTCTCATAAGGAATTTATCTAAAATATTTTTTAATTATGAGAGAGAATTTCATATAAAATCCCAAGATAATTTAGAAACTGTTTATCATAAATCGAGAATATTATATTTTTATCCAATGATTGTTTTTTGTTTTAATATAAATACTTTTTATTAACTAATTGTTCATACAGCTAGAGTTATTTCTTTTCGTGGAAATAAATTCATGAGTTGCATTTTCAATTCGCTTGAATGCTCTAGTTTTTTGGAATTAATCAACACATTCTCTAATTATGCATGCAGACGACATAATTGAACTGCATCTGTCAGTTCACCATCAAATACTTGTTGAAAATACAGAATTGTTTTTTTTTTCTTGTCCTCAAAAGTCTTGCACTTTTGTTCATTTAAATTTCGACATACCAAAAGTAGATAAGCTTCGAAATTGCACAAAATTTTCTGTTAAAGTGAATATGTTTTAATGAATAAATCCTTTCAGATTTTAGCTTTCTCTTTGTGGTTCCAGTTTAAAAGGTAAAATATTTATTTTGGTTACGTAGAATATTTATTTAAACGAAGAATATTATTATATCTGTACCAGGAACTTAGATCCATTTTGAGTATTTTTTAGCTATAACAATTATTATTTTAAAATCAGAAGGAGGAACGAATATTTAAAAACATAGCAACAGTTGATTACTAAACAACGATTTATTTATTCTATCAAAATGAAATAATTTTTTATCCAAATAAAAAAATTTGAAATCAATTATAGAACAAGGCAGTTTTCCATTATTTTGTAAACATATTATTTTCCTGTTACATTTTGGTTTTATGCTCTTTTAATGAAGGAGCATGCAACACATAAAAATTATAAGGCTTTTTAAAGTCAATATTCGATGAAAAATTTGTACCACCTGTTTGTTTTTGGAATTAGGGTGATATTTAATAAATATTTTAGTATGTTTCTTAATTAGTTAACTAGTCCAAAGTTTAATTATTAAACTTTGGTACCAGCTTGGTAAACATAAATATTGGCTGGTTTGAATTTTAATTTAATGATTCCCTGAACAAAGAATTTTTAACCACCAAAATGTGAGATAAATTAAATCACGTTGTAGCGGTTACATAAATCTACTACCTTCTCTTTTGATACAACAGATAGCTTTACCTTATTAACATCAATATATATTTCCCATGATCCTTCTTGGGGGTCATTATTAAATTGTATTCTAAGTGAATGTCATGTTTTTCCGTGTTCGTGTTTGTTTTGTTTAGTGAAATGTGGAACTTAGAAAAAATCTAAATTACTGTTTCTGAACTCATCTATAATATTCATCTACCTCATAATAAAGTTGTAAAGAGTCTTGTCCCTTTACAACGTTAATAATCGTATATCTGTTCTTTTATTGTGCAACTGATTCTTTTTAAAAGAATTGAATCACATGGAATCAGAGTGCCATTAAAATGTTGAGTGTCTGAGTAATTAGTTTCAAATTGCACGTTGCCACTTGTGCATTGTAATCAACGTTTCATGCAAACTGTGCGGAGTAGAATCTTTCTTTCTTAGATTTCAGCAATGGGAAAAAATACCATAATTAAATTGAACCATCAGTTAAAGATTCAAAAGAAGAAAATAATTAAACAAAATAAAAATCTCTATTTCTTGTGACTCTCTTTCTAATCCAAGTCCAATTTTTTAAACTATTTTATTTAAATTTGTTTGAATCATACATTTTATTGATTGATAAATGTTTTTTTTTGCAGTGTTGTTCATTTTTATGTCCAAAGAGCTGTGCTAAAATCAAATTTAATTTTTATTTCAATAATAATTATCTCAGAAGGCATTTCAGATATGAGAAAGAGAGGTTTTTGGTAAGGTGGTTGGTTCATGCCTCCCTGGTGGCTATAGAAATGATGTAGAGTCAGTTACTCCCTATCGATGACAGATGTGAGTCTTACGGGAGGAGGTGTGACGTGGTTGGTGATGGCTTTAGAACTCAAAAATAGTTAACATTCATACTGTAGCGGCGTTTTAATCATTCAGTTATTTCATATGCCTCCAGGTAGGTCGCAGTAGACACTTTTGGTTATTTAAATCCTAAAAGAGGTTCTGTAATAATTCAGAAAATAGATTTGTCCTTTATTGATTATTTTTATCATTAATTTTGACATTATCTTATAACATTCTTAAAATAAATTATAAATAAATTCTTCATGTATCATATAATGAAGTACAAATGAAGAAAATGTTGTTATCATCAAATTGTGGATTCTAATTTCTTTCTATTTTAGAGCTCTCTGAGAAACAACACGTTATTAAAACTATGCCTGTATATCCAAAACAGATCCAGAGGGATGAAACTTGTTAAATGATCTCTTTTAATCGTCTGTTCATTTTAGATAGACTCCGATAACGGAAAGACTATATAGACAGTCTATCAGCTAACATACGAATACATGAAATAAAAGGTACAAGTTAGACCTTTTACAGATCTTCTACATCTAAAATTTTATCTCTGTCAAGTTATCAAATCTAAACTAAAATGGGTGTCTTTCTAATAAACCTTCTCAATTTTGTGCATATATATATATATATATATATATAATTATTTGTCTTCGCCTTTCTATCCATATTACAAAGAAAATAGTTAATCATCTCCGTTAGTTTCTTAGCGTTGCCACTCACATTCAAGGAAAATATTGTTTAGTCTATTTCCTATTTCGTTTCTTGAAATACGCGTCGCCACTCAGTCTATTGAAAATTTTAAAAATATTATAATCATCTAGTAGGTAATTGCGGAGTTATTTATATCAACTATCCTAAAAAAGTAATAAAAAATAACAATTTCAGATTATAAGGGAAAAAGATAGTTTCTTGTATACTATTTTTATGAATGAGGACCTTTGTTTGCTTAAAACTTAGTCTGTGGAAAGTGTACAAGGATTAGAAGGTTGAAAGTTCACCGTATTTGTCACAATAATGCCTATATGTTGATTTACAAGCTTTAAATTACTTAGATGATATGTTTGATGTAAAAAGTCATGCAAAATGTTCTACAGGAATAATTGTTGGATTAAAAAATTACTAAATTTAACACATAGTTCCTAGTAGTTGCTTAAAATATATTACAAATTTCTAATAAGATATTTTATAAAAGTTAAATAAAATTTTAACGCTTTTCCATAATAATTTGGAGCAAAATCATTTTTACATCATTTTAAAATGTAAAAAATAGACTTTTTAATGGTACCAATTTTATTTCTATAGATTTTTTCGCTGATTTAAAAAAATTATAAAAATATTTTTATATTTAATTTATAACAATACTTTCTTCGTACATGTTATCTTTGCTGTAATTAACAGAAAATTCTGCAATAAATAAATAAATAATCAGTCCTAAAACATTACGATATTTCGAAGTGGAGAATCGAATTTCTGGAAAAATCTTTTAATTTTTAAGAAAATTTGGTTGCCTTTGTTTTCAACAACAATCATTTGAAAATTTTCCTTACATTTTGCTTTTCCTTTAATTTTTTAAAAATTATGAATACTTTAGTTTTCAAAAATGTATTTTAAGAATTCTGTATAATTTTGTAAAACTGATAGAATTTTTATCACGGAATTCAACGTTTTCTTGAAGACCTGTTAACAGTCTTTTTTTCCCTGAATTGAAATTGAAAAATCGTTTTTGTGGAACGAGGTATTTTTTTTCTTATTGTAGCTTTATTTTTTCGCACGTGATATAATTATAAGTTTGGATTAACTGTTTTTTAAATCAGTTTTATTTATGATTGACATATTTTACTGCATGTTTACATTATGTAGTTTGTTTAACCATGAAAATATATCGCAATATGCAATCTTGTTTTTGGATTTCCCTGAAATTTACAGACACATCACTTTTCGTTGAAAAAACTATGCAATTTTTTTTCTTCCGGTTACCAAAGGAATGGGAAATTAATGATGCATTTATAGAAATTAGAAAATGAGTAGATTTGTCATGGATTAAAAAAACAGATGCGTAGATAAAAAAAAATGAAAGGAAGTTTTAGTCGGTATGTCTCGAATATCACGTACACCTGAAAATGTTATTGCTAAAGGAAAAGTAAATCATGTTTAGATTTTATTACTTAAAAACTTTTGAGTCATTAATTAACATACAAACATTTTTCTTTGACAATTACGATAATTGTTTCATGAATTGTCTATATAAATCTAAAAGCATATTGAAAAATTACTACCCACTTTTGGGAATCAGTTATTCACCTATTATATTTATGCCATTAATTTGTAAAGTCAACCAACTTTGATTAATTATATCTTATCACAACAAATTAAAGCACTATAATAAATTAAATTTGCATAATAAACATAGAGCATTCTAATCGGTTAGCTTAATCATAAAAGGCCAAAACTAATTGGCAAAATCAGTACTGTTATTGACGCTGGGGAATGGCTTCGTCCATTTCTGCTTTATTTATTGAAAATAGAGAGTATAGGGAAAGATAATCGATAATTGAGGTTTATCTAAATGTCATAAGCCTTTGAAAG
>JAPMOR010024082.1:54265-110056 GCA_026543865.1 Argiope aurantia
CTATCGTAAAAAGCTGTGAGATCCATGTAATGCCAAGTGGGTCAATTTATTCAGTCCCTACTTAAGGGTCCTTCTGCCTCAAGTTATTACGTAAGTAGCTAACCTAACAACATCTTATAGTGACCATATCAATATTAAAAAATTTTTATGGTTTAAATCAATAGATTGATTTGACAATCGCCCTAAACAATCTAATTTAATATAATATGTTAATGTAATCTAATTTAATGTAAAGATACATTGTGTTTTCATGCGATGGCCAAGTCAGTCTATTTATTTAAACCATAAAAGATTTTTAATATTGATATGGTCACTATAAGATGTTGTTAGGTTAGCTAATTACGCAATAACTTAAGACAGAAGGACCTTTAAGTAGGGACTGAATAAATTGACTGATTTGTTATTACATGGATCTCACAACTTTTTACGATAGAAGAACTGAGTTGCGAGACTTGGTTTTTTTTACACATTATGTTTTTGATGGCATCTTTGTGTATTTTTGTATGCAGTCTTCCTCTTTTTCTTTTACGGTACTACTTCCTGAACTTCAGCTACAGTTTTTCCCTGTCTTTATGGGTTTTTCTAGTAAGCTTTGATGTTACAATTTTTGACAAGTCTGGACGGTAAATGCTTCTTAGTCTGTTGTATTCACAAATTGAGGATTCCTGCGCTTTAATACTTCCAAAGTCGACATTTATTAGATGTAAGCCGTCCAGATATGTAACTCTCGAAAGTGCCACGTAAGCGCCATGTAATCTTGACCGGATGTGAATACTGCAGAACCGATATCCATCAATGCATTATTTAGACTTAGGTCCTGACTTTTGTGTATAATTATAGCATAGGCTATACATATGGGAAACTGTTCGCAGTGAACATAAGCTCTATTAATAATTTCAAATTTAGTTTTGACCGGACTAAGCTCGTACACATTTTCTTTATTAAATGTAATGTATATTTTATTCAGTTCAAACAGTGCCTTAGAGTTTTGATGATCGGTCAGTCAGTCAGTGGCAAAATCCACAAACTTTGACTAGTTATAATTCTTAAACTACTGCTTCAAATTTAATGAAATTTGAAATATACCGTGTTGATATAATGGCTGCTTGGTTACTGAAAGTTCAGGCTTCTAGTTTTATCCACAACGAAGTTATAGGGGGTCGAAAATGGCCTGAACTGCTTCGAGAAAAGGATGGTACGGCCGTGCCGCTTGTTTTTGCTCGACTTGGCGGAGGAACTGCCGTGCCCCCCAGATCTATTTAGGGTGCAAGTTTGATACAAAAGTTTAACATATTCACTGAATTTAGATCTGAATTCGATGTATCGCAGCAAATTTTCTTGACTAAAGAACAAGCACCGAAACAGGAAATTTCACTGAGAACAGCAGGAAGAAAAGGAGCTATAGGAACTGGGCAAGGATTCATCCACTATTCTTGTAAAAAATACTGTCCTTCAATGAGATATTTCTGTATGGAAAATGGTTCTCTTTGCACTTCTAAGTGTTACAGTAGTTTGCCTTGTATAATAATATGTAATAACCGTCTGCTTTAAACAATATCCAAATAAAGTATTTTTTTCCCCTTCAATGACAGGATTTTTCCTCAAATACTGTTTTACTAAGTATAATTTAATATAATAATTTTGGACAGATGTAAATAATTTTGTCTAACAAATCAGTCAAAACACGAAAAAAATGGTTATCCCTAGCGCTGTTAATGAGAACACGTTTTTTCCTTGTTAATTCGGGTATTTCCTGGCGCTGCCAGTTAGAACGCGTTTTCCCTAGTGAATTCGCGTTCTCCCTAGTGCTGTCAGTTAAAACGCGTTTTCCTTAGTTAATTCGCGCTTTAACTGATTTCGGGTTTTCACTGTAACACACACACACACACATAAAGTATGCATACTCCTTCTGGCATTCAACAAAATATATAAATTACACAATATAAGAATTATCCCATAATACTGTTAATAATAAAAAGGTAATTGTTAATAATTAAATGATATATAAAAATAATTTAATTAATTATAAATTGACAAAAATAAACTTTGGATTACTTTACCACTACTTTTTAAAATTTCTCTTTCCTTTTTATAAGTTCTTTGACGATTCTTTTAATGGTCTTAAAGTAATGATTTCGCTATGCTTAAAACGGAGCTTAAATCAATTTGTCAAGTGAAAACAATCTTTTTTACTTTAATGTTTGTGAACAAAATTTGCAGTGCCAATTTAATAAATATAATAATTTAATGGTGAAAATTAATCATCGGCCACTAACAGTCGCCTGTGTCGATTGATCTTTTAATTTAAAGCAACAGAAAATAAAGCCTTTATACGATGAAAGGATTTTGTTTGTTATAATATTTTGGATCAATGTAGTATTTATTTTATGTTTAAAATATTACAATAAAGAACGGGGAATTCCGCGCAATGGGCAATTCCGCGTACAGCTGTTTTCGGTAGTAAAAAGCGCAGAAAATGGTCTTGGGGACACCTGCCTACTTCATGGAAGGGATATGTGTTAAAATAAGTCCAGCAACCTTATAATTTCTTGTTTTTATTAAAGCATTATCAGATATTTAAAGAAATCGTTTTCTTTATAATTTCAGGTTCTCAGTTTTTCAGATAAAACTTTTTTTCAAAACAATAAAAGCAATTTGCATCTGGAAATATTGTCAAATCTGGCATTTCCAGTAGAAAATACTTGAGTAGATAATTTTTCTGAGTCAATTTATCTATTTCTTATCCAGAGGAGACCTGCTGAATGAATAAATTCTGAATGGGTAAATTATGCTCAGCATTGAAACTGGTACGCAGCATGGGAATTATTTTATACAATATCGCGGCATTATTCTGTACTTAATATGCATTTTGTTAATTTTATAGCTATTTTACAAATATACGGCTTATATAGGGGCTTATAGAGATACAACTATACGGTTTATAGGATTTTCTATACGGGGTCCATATCATTTTAAAAACATCCAAGCAGACAATCATAAACCGTATCAACTGATTTAAAGACTGAAAATCGTATATTACTTACAAAATTTCAAACAATTTTTGAAAAGTACAAATTAATCTAAACAGGAAATCTATGTTTCAGAAGAAACCGAATAATTACGGAAATAGTATTGGGACAAATAAGGACAAAACAGTTTTTCGATTTCGAGTCCTGAGAAACTGTAAATAAAGAATTTGTGTTTTCGATGCTGCCGGAATCTAAGTTTTGAAAATTGGTTAGTAAGTTTAGTTACGCAATTTTCTTTTATGAAACTTATAAAGATTATTGCGGATGAAAAGGATATGTGAATTTTAGCCTTGCTATTTTTTTCTTTTAACAATGTTGGTTATTTTAATAATTTGTTCTTCATTTTAATAAAATTTTCGAATTTTATATACAATTGGATTAATATTTAGATTTATAAATTTTATAAGAAAAAGTGCGTTTATTCCTAATTTACGAAATTTCATTTCAAAACCACAGGTGCAGAATTCCCCTACTCAATAAGCAGAATTACTTGACACAGAGGGTAACACCGTACAAATATACCTTTTAGAAAATTGATTATTTTAAAAACTGACTGGAACAAAAGAATTGCTTCATTTCTTACTTACTGGCTACACTTAATAAATATTGAAAGTTGGTCAGTGAAAAATCATCACTACATTTATTATTACAAAACATCCTTAGGTGCGTTGAATTTCTCCACTCTGCACTACATGAAAGGATTTTAATCTTGAACAACGACGCGTTAGTAAGTAATTTAGAAAGAAATAAAAATAGTCAAAATCGGGATAGTAACATCAAATTAGTGTTTTTTATATTTTCCGGATTCTTTTAATAATAATTTTACTGTAATTTTTATAAAATAATTAATCGCTTAGCTTATAGTAAAAGAAAATTTAGAATATAAAGTGCGAATGTGTATATATTTTTGCCTCCTTCGCTTATCAAAGCAATCATAATACTGATGTTGGACTCTTGAAACAATAACTAATTTTCTTTTTCTCTTTCTCTTTTTAATTCATTGCCTAAGCAACAGAATAAAAAATATTTTAAAAATAAAAATAAATGAAATTGACATTTTTATGCAAATTCTTTCATTATTGTTATTGGATCTACAAGATTAATCCTGAAGATTTCGATTTCATTTTTAAAAAATAAGAAATAATGAACTCATTATCTTATGTATTTTTTGAGCATCGACTCATTTCAATCGCAAAACAAAAATTTAATTACTATGGCAACAAAAATTTAATTACTATAGTTCTCTCTACATTTGTATCCCAACTTAGTTTAAATAGCTGTGTTTAAGGCTATGTTTGTTTTATGGTTATCTGTTTGTGTTGTTTACAAATACAGTCACAATGGCTATGTTTATTTTTATTTAATATATTCCACAGCTCCTTCTAAATAAATGGACTAATTTCAAACAAACTTTGTATTTTTATTTTTTAGGGAAAGCGAACATAATGTTATCTTTTAGAAGAGCAAAAATTAAATAAAATTCTATTAATTAGAAACTAATTGAAATTTTTCCGTTTTTAGCAGCAGGAATAAGTTAATTTACAAGAAATATTTTAATACCTTTTT
This sequence comes from Argiope aurantia, assembly GCA_026543865.1. NCBI lineage: Eukaryota > Metazoa > Arthropoda > Arachnida > Araneae > Araneidae > Argiope > Argiope aurantia. Next base: position 58,861 of record JAPMOR010024082.1, read on the forward strand.
AAGATTCCAAAATTTTACGTTTTCTATTTCTTCCTTTTAGTGCAATTTTTTCTTCAATTTTTATTAATACTTTTAAAATATAAGCAGACGATTTTGAAATACAATAAAACTCTGATCTACTATATCACTATTTTTTTAAATTTCTATTCCATATCCTTTCGAATTTTTTTATTTGTTGAAAGTATTTATTTAAAGGTGCCTAAAAGAATCGATAAAATAAACCATTATATCTTTTATTTTGAAGCGATTACAAGTGAACTAGACAAATCGATAGTAAATGGAGTGATGTGGTATAATAAAAGTGTTATGCTTAGTATATTAATTTACAAAAAAAAATAATTTTTACTTTAAAAACATTATGCATGAAAGTATTTAAATTCTAAGCAACGCCGGATATATCAACTAGCCTTTTCTAAAAATAAGCGCATATCTTTCAAAGTTTAAGTTGTATTTAGTGATCATTAACACGGATTCGAACCGAAAGAAAGGCTTAGATTTGTATCTTGAATTTGCTTTATGCTTAGGATTTTTACAAACAGATACATTTCATTTGAATCATAAATTTAGTATGAAATAAATCATGTTAATTCTTTTACTTTTACATATAATAATAATGTAAAATGTAATGATCATTTTTCTAAGCTGGTTTTTATTATAAAGCTATTGAATAAAACCAAACTTATTAAATCATTTTTTATTTTGGAAATTTTATGTAATAATAATATCACTTCACACTGAGTAAAATTTTGACAATCAGCCATAAAAATTTGCGGAGAATTTTATAGAATTAAAAGGAATTAAATACTTCATAATGAGGCCAAAATTAAATTACTTATTAAATTATTATTGTGCAATACGATATTTTCTCAAGTTTGGAAAGCTTCGTTTTATAAATAACAATCAAAAACACTCGCATTTGTTTTGTTTTTTTGTTTCGAAATAAATGGTTTTTCTCCCGAGGCTATTAGTATCGCATTTGAGGATGTACTAAAATGCTGTTTGCAGTAATGATGAAAAATGGATATTTTTATTGATTGGTTGGTTTGGTTATATTAACATCCCGTTTGAAGCAACACTTGGGCTATTTTGGTGCGGACCTCGTAATTTTGAACTGCGGTCAGATGACGAGGACGACACCTGAGCTGACACCTTGCTAAAAATTAACATTAATTTCAAAAAAAGGATGGAGATATTTGTTTCGCTCATTTAGAAGCATTTTACATTTTTATTTACTGATAAATAGAAATTAAATGAAGGCAGAAAGAATTAAGTTGTCACTGATAATAATAACTTCTGTAATAGATATTGAAAAAAAATTCAAAATTTAATTTTTCATTATTTTCTACTTAAGCCTCTACTGAAATAAAATTTTGTTTCGGTTTCGTAAAATTAAATTATAATTTATTTCACAATTATATTATAATAAAATAAAAGCTCGTTTATATTTCCATGAAAAATTAAGACTCTTTTAGCAATAAGTAAAATCTATCAGAAACGTTTCATTCATTCTTAAAGGTATCAATCTGAAAATTAAACAGCTTGGTTTAAAAAATACTTTTAAGCAATTTTAAATCCATTTAAATTGATTGATGCATTTTCAATGGCAAAACCATGTATGTTGTTTAAAATGAATTAATTGTTATACATATTTAACAGCCGTGAGGTTATGATAATTGAACATGTACAGCATAGTTTTATTTATTTATGAATTATAGTCTAAAGTAACATTCGTTCAGTCTGAAATAACATCGTAGAAATGAGTAACATACTTAAAAATATATTAAAAAATGTTAATAAAATGAAGAAGAAAAGAATGTATATAAAAACTTCAACTTTGGGAAAATAAAATAAAAAGACACTCAGTATATCAATCTGTGTGTTGTTTAATATGTGCATTGTATGGCAGTTATTTAAATATATGTTTGTTATATGTCCCTAAAAGTAAGGAATCATTAAATATAAAACGACCTTTAAAGCTATTTTTAAGCAAAAACAGTTCTAAATTTCAATTATATCAGGAAAAGCTTTAGAGATTTAGTGATCAAATGAAGGGTGAACTGCTGGGCATATCCAGCCCTCAAAAAATTGTTTTATCCAAATTATTTGATTAATCATTTAAAGAACTGTTTGAAATGACATGCTTCGAAGAAATACTTGGGTTACTTGAAATACAGCACGCCTAATTCCCGAACATAAACAAAAGCGCGCTTATATCCGCAGGGTGCAAGTTGGACGCGGTTTCACTTTTTCCCTCAATCGAAGCTAGTTTTCGAGTTTTTCCACAAAGAATTTACGTCACCTGCATCCAGACAACCAATAGGACCACGGACCGCACGTGAAACCAGAGCACTTGGGATGCGGCGCATGCGTAGAAGCGAGTTACCTTTCCCGTCTGTTTTAATTTTTACCCTTCTATCCCATTGAGAACATAACATTACAGGTGAATGTTGGCAGGACCTTGTTCTTGTGTTCCGGTTTAGAAGAACGAGTGAAGATTTAGGATAACTGATTTTCCGATAAGGTAGGAAACTTATTCGTTGTAGCCTCTGGTTTTGTTTTCGGTTTCGCGCCATTGTGTAGAAATTTCAATTTTTTTTTCTTTATCAAAAGCTGTTGAAAATTTAAAATTATGTAGAGAATTGTTTTCACTAAGAATGCCTGTTTGGCTTGTTGTTAATTATCAGTTTAGATTTAGGAAAGATTCTGATTAGTCGGTTTCATTTTGGTTGAGGTTTTATTAAGTACAATTCGAACAGTAGGTTTTGTTTTGTCGTGTTTTCGGTTTCTGTTTTAGAAATTTGATTTTTTTTTCTCTAAAATCGTTGAAAACTTAAAATTATGTAAAGAACTGTTCATTAAGAATATCTGTGTGGCTTGTTCTTAATTATTAGTTTAGATTTTGGAAAGATTCTGATTAGTCGGTTATCGTTATGTTGTAGTTCGATTCGATCAGTAGTTTTTGTTTTCCCGTGTTTTCGGTTTCACGTAACTCTGTAGAAATTCGAATTTTCTTTCTATCTTTCTTTCTTTAAAGCTGTTGAAAGTTTAAAATTTTGAAGAAAATTGTTTATTAAGAATAGCTGTTTGATTTGTTTTTAATTATCAGTTTAGATTTAGGAAAGATTCTGAGTAGTCGGTTTTCATTTTGGTTAAGGCTTTTTTTATTAAGTACAATTCGAACAGTAGTTTGTATTTTCCCTTGTTTTCGCTTTCACGTAACTGTGTAGAAATTCGATACTTTTTTCTTTTTCTAAAGTTGCTTTAAGTTTAAAATTATGTCGAGAATTTTTCATAAAGTATTTGTTTTGTATTGTTTCTTATTTATCAGTTTAGACTTTGAAAAGGATTTTGATTAGTCAGTTTTCGTTTTGGTTGAGGCCTTTTTTGTTAAGGCCAATTCGAACGGTAGTTTCTGTTTTCACGTGTTTTTGGTTTCACGTAACAGTGTAGATGATACTTCTCCTTGTAAAATGAGAGCTTTTTTTTGGAGCGTGTAAAATGACCAATGATTTATTGTTCTTTGTTTTCAGTTTCGAGTGACTTGCAGTATTTTTCATCATTATTAAGAGATAATTTTTGAGAGGGTATCTATTTATTTATATTAGTATTCTTAGCCCATTGTATACTAAACTGCTAGTGATTCTATTTTCTCATGACTTCAGTTATGATAATTATGAACAAAATTCATTAGTTTTCCTGAGCTAAATTCTTGAGTAAAGAAATACGACCATTGAAAACTTTTTAAAGAACAAATTTTTCTTAAGGTGTTAGTCCTTTCTTAATTTTTGTATTAGCAAAATCTTGAATTAATCGATTTTAGCTTATGTTTTTCGATTTTTTACTGAATATGATGCGACTAGTGGATTTTATTTTCCATGCTTTCGGTGTCATGTAACTTGGAACTGTATTCCTCTTACAAACAAAATAGCTTTTTTATAATGGGTAAAATAGCCAATGATTTATTGTTCTTTATTTTCGGTTCCGAAATTCTGTAATTTTTTAATCACCATTACAATCTATTTTTTATTGTGTTATTCAATTATTTTTTATGTTAATATTACGGGCACTTTCCTTTATTGTACGTTAAATGGTCGGTAATTTTTTTTTTAATGTTTTCGGTTTCAGATATTTTGAAAAGGTCTACCAATTTTTTCGAGTTTTATCGTGAGTATAAAAGTAGAGCTAGTAAAGATTTTTTTTTAAAAAAAAATCTGATTTTTCATGAAGTGAACTATGAATTTTTTGCATGGAATTTAGTACGAAAAACATTGTTTTCATGCAAATATTTTCTACTTTTAGCATTTCCGATAATAGCAAAAAGAAAATTTATATTTTTCTTCCTTTCTGTCTTTGAATTGAATGCTTATAATAACGTATTGAAAACGGAAAGATTTAACAACTGACAAAAATTTCGATAACATAGAATATTCTGACATTGAATCTATGCAGTAAATTCGCTTTCTAATGGTTTTGGTTTAGTGAAATGGACAGAAAACATGTTCTCTTTATTATTTTTAATTTTCTATTTTCTGTGATTATGCTATAGAATTTGCTGCCGTTGTTTTCATTTTAAGTGAAAACTATGATAAGCTTACCTTTTTCAAGACTGTTATTTGAGAAGCTCGGATTCTTTTTTGTTGTGCAACCAGCGAGTTTGTTTTCTAGACTTTTCTGTTTCGTTCGTCATGCAGAATTTCAACCACTTGTTCTGCTGTGCAGGAAACAAAATCTTATGTTTCTAATCAAATTTTGTAGCCTTAAAATAAAGAATTTTTCATAATTTTACTTGTCAACACAAGCGTCAATTTGGAACAGCAAAATTTTTTAAAAAAAATTTACATCTTAATTTATTTAACCCTTTAAAGGGCCATTTTTTTCTAGTCATATTATGTTAAAATATTTTTAGGCTTGAAATTAGAATAAGAAAAGGGATTCATTTAGCTTATTAGAGAAATTTAATTTGATTAATTAATTAATTTGGTTAATTAATAATTAAGTAACAAATCAAGACACATCATTTTGTCTGAGATAAAGAACTAAAGCATCTAAGTTTCTGACTTACTAAAAAAATTTCTCAGAACTTATGCAACCTGTATAATTTCATACAAAGATTGATAAATTTGGTGGGAAGCATACTTCCCATAGCCCTAGAAAGGGTTAATCACATCTTAATTTTCATTCTGCATAAAATAATTGTTATCTCTTTTTGTATTGAAAATTACACTTTGGGTCACACTTTTCTGCTGATTTTAGAATTTGACAATTCTACATATATGAATATTCTCCATATCATGAATTCTTTAACAGTTATGTTAATTATTTTTGTCCAAGAGCTTAGAAGAAAATTTGTGTTTAGTAATTTTTTCTTTTGGAAATTTCCAATTTTTCCTAAATAAGGTCAGTTTTGATTTTACGTATTGTAGAGAAGTGGAAGAAGAGAACTGAAATAATGAGAGCAAATTTGATAATGTGTTTCATAATTTATTTTCGATATTGAATTAACACTTTTTTATTACAGTGAAAATAGTTATTTATAAAAATTCTCTTTTGATAGAAAAATTTCGAAAAAACTCATAAGTTCCAATTGTCACGGGCGTTACATTTTAATGCTCTAATTGAGATATTTATAAAAGTTTCTAACGTGGGATTAAAAGCAATAAAAGCAATTGACATTTAGTTTAAATTATTTTCCTGTCACAAAGATTTGAAAGATAACGAAACATACTGATTTACTTTGATGAATTAGATTTTTTTTTCTCAAAATATATAAAATTAGATAAAGTACATTTCCCAATTAAAAAGATTTAATTATTAAATAATTGCATGATTTCGACCTAGTTTGGGAAAAATCACACGCAATATATTTAAGAGCAATCAATTATCTTAATTTACAAAGAAATTCATCAAAATAAAAAAATAGTCTTAAAATTTTAGTTGAAAAAGCGATGATTTTCAAATTATATCAAATCCGCCTATCGAACAGCCGTTATCAAATATTTTTTCATTGTTTAAAATGTCCTAAGGATATTCTTCCTATCTGATTAACGTTCACGAAATTTATATCCATTGTTTTATTTGTGAATCAAAGAAATTACAAACCGTTGACCGTATAAAGGCATTTATCAACTCGCACGTGTTACTTCACGTGCCTATACAACCACGACTATATGAGACTTTACATCTCATGTAAAGTCTAACAGCATCTGGTCTTTTGCTGTCTGTAGCATCGTATTATTTTCTCTTCTGAAAAATGTGCAATGGATGCCAAAATGAAATTTACATCGCGCGTTTAATATACGAACCTGAATTGACATTATTGGAGTTACAGTGTGATATTGATTACGTTTCTGTGAACTATCTTCTTATCTAAAATTTCTTCTCTTTGATACACTTTTTGATAATTTCTCTCAATAAAACGCATATATAATAGTCTATTATTGATATGTGCAATATATTGATTTCTATGAAACATAAATATGTCCTTAAGTATTAGCTTCTTAAAAAAATACGCATAATTTGTTAAAAGTCTCGACTACAACGTTGAGGATTACGCAGTCTAACCGCTCATTTCAAAGAAATTTTGTAACTCGATATGGTACGTGTCAATTCTTGGCAATAAATGCAAATTGAAAATTTTAGAAAATATATAACGTAGCATAGTGCATGATATTGTATAATATTATAAAATATTATGAATATTGTTCAACATCATGCAATTTTGTATAATATTTTTATATTATTTATACACCTTTGTCAGCTAAGTATATTCCAGTTATTAAATCAGTCAAAAGCTGAGAGGATTCTATTATTTTGCTCTCATGTTACTTAAAATCAAAAGGCAATTTTGTAAATTAGCTTTCCGTATTTTTAAAATCTAAATATTAAATTAACCGTTAAATTAAACCGATCATTATTTTAAGCTTATTAATGAATAATTTAATTATCAATTTTAATTATCAGTAAATCATTTAATTTAATGATATTTCTATTTCATGCTCATGGCGCCATCTGGTAGAGAATTTAAGGAACTTTTATTTCAAATTCCTTTATATTAATATTAATGAATTATAAATGAATGACTAAAAAAAAGAAAATAATGCCCTGATGATTCAGTAGAAAAAATGTCAACTGTTTTACATATTTACGAATAAACTAATTTCCTGCGAAGAAAATATTCTATTACTGCAATGAAAGTTTTACTTTTTAACTATAAAACTATCAATATTTTTTTAATCAATGTTGCTTTAGCTGGTGTTTACTAAATAAATTACACAGTGATGTCAATATGTAACTCAATAATATTATGAAAGTAGTTGCTTAACAATACCTGAGTGCACGCGTCCATGACCTAACCCCCCATGTTTATTCATCTAAGCGGGATATTCTTCATATCGCACTCTCGACCTCAAAACCTATATTAGCAACAGCATACAGCTCCATACATATCAAATGAAACTTAAATTATTACTTCCTAATGAACTTTCAGTCAATTACAGTTTTGAGTCATCAAGATAAAGTATGAAGTTGCTTGTGTAAACTACTGCTGTCAAAATAAACAAATAAAGGGAAAAGCAAAAGGTGAAAAATGAAACGCCTTTCAGTAAGAGTTTCAGATATGGATATGGAGTTAAAAGAAGTTGTTCTTTTTTCAAATGTGTCAATAAAAATGCTTAATTGGAAAATAAGGAACTATAATGATAAATGCATCTTAATTTAATTAAAATAATACAATTGACATTAATGAATAACATTGAGAAAAAAATGAAGGAAGCTACTCGAAAAATTTCAAATGTGAAACAATGGTAAAGAAAACACAGAACAGTAACATTTTTTCACTGAAAAGATTCTCAGATAGTTATAATAGTCCGAGAGAGTTAATATAAAGGTTGTGTCAATGATATTAATGTTAACTATTCTTTGTTCTGCCAAATGACGAATAATTGAAGAAAACGAAGAAAACTTTGAGGTCTATATGTTTTGAAAAGATAGTTCCATCTGTTATTTAAAATAATATATTGAATTTCAAATTGGATTTAACTAAATTCAATACACTAACTAATTAAATGAATGTGGGGTACAATCAAATGTTCTTTAAACTGCTCCTTGGAATCATTTCAATCTCATATATAATTGAAATTTCTATTGTAAGATTGTTGAAATATTTTAGAAAAGCTAAGAAAGACAAATTCATAAGGAATTAACAGTCATAGAGACTCATTTTTGAGGACAGTTATTAAAAATTTCAATTAAATAAATTTTTAATCTAGCTACGAATTTTAATGTTAATAAGGAATTTTAAAAATCACGACACTTTCAATTCTCATTATGTTCCCAATTAAGAATTAAATTTTCACTTTCTTGTATATGAATTCACGCATCGTATTTTCACTTTCTCATAAGAAAATTTTCAAAATTTTTGTATAAGAAAAATAAAGTATTGTAATTGTAATGAAAAAAAAGATGAAACTGGAGATTTTTACAAATTTCCGCGTTTAATGTAGTCCTAATAAAAAGCATTCTGGGAATAATGCTTGTTTGTGAAAGCGATTGCTCAAAAATGCTTTGAGCTAGACGGATGTAATTTGAATATTGTTTTTACGCTAAATTTATGGATTTCTGTTAAATTTTGAATGAAACTCAAAGAAAATCTGTCCGCTTGAATATAAGTTAACACGTAGTTATACAGCGAAGAGAAATAGAAAGATAAAGTTTTGTATACAATCTTACCATCTGAAATATAGATACTTTCCAAATTTTGAACCAAACCTGTTAAATAATTGACGATCTGTTAGTCTGTAATTTCATAAGCTTGTAAACCCGATAATCAAAAAAGCAATCATTTAAATATATGAAATTTGGTAAATGGCTTTTTTATTACAATCGTATTTGAGTCAGACGTTGGTTTCAATTGATCGGAAAAAAGAAGTTCAAAACATAAATTTGATATTGTGCATTAATCACAACTATTGTTCGTAACCATGTGATTACTGTTTGTCAAAGCCGATAAAACCAATAAGCAAAAAACGTAGTGATTTAAATATATGAAATTCGGTATATGGCTGGTGCTTGAGTATTAATCGCAACTATTGTTCTTAATTTTTTAATTATTGTTCGTCAATGACCAGCGGTAAAATGATACAAAAGTACATTTATTAAAGAATAAAGTTTGGGGAAGATACCCTAGTTGATTTTCTTTTAATATTGTTTGCTTTGTTTGCGCTGTGTATTATTAGTACCAGGCTTCGAGGAAAAAGGATCGATAGTGAAGTAGAATATTCAGATAAATTTTTAAAACCAAAACTTCAATATTTATTTATTCCATATAAAATTTTAGAATGGAAGATTTGAGTATAATGGCGTATAAACAATGCAGATGGACCGTATCACACAGAGAAAAAAAACGTTTGAATAAAAAATAGAATCTTAACTGAAACATGACGAGATGTATTTCCTTTCGATTATTCTCACGAATCAAAAAGTGAAATTTCTATATAATAATAGCACATTGAGTGAGAAAATAGTCTATTTGCAATGACTGCGGCTTTTGTTAACTCAAAAAAATGTGAGGTTAGTAAAATGTGAGGTTGAGTGTGAAAGCTTTGTGAAAAAACAGTACGAGAGACACAAAAAGTGTCAATCGAGCTGAGGATTGTCAACTAACCCTAACTTGAATCTTCCGTATAATTCATCATTCGCTAAGCCTTGTTTGAAGTATTCAGTAAAAGTTCAACAATTGTTTAGGGATCCAAAATTTTTCGCTTCCTTTTCATCTTATGAAGAAGAATATTTTTATTTAAAAATAAACAGAAAAAGAATAAAATTGATTAAATAATATAGAATTATTTAGAATAAACATTATAGTGATAACTTTTTCTTTTAATATTTCACCAAAATATCGATTTCATAGTAAAAAGTAAATGAAAAGCTTTGACAAGTAATGTTTAAAATTCCGAAAGTAAAGATATTATAAAATTTTGAAAATTCGTATTATCTAAATAACTATTTAAAGCAACAAAGTCTTGAGAAAATAGATATTCTTATGACAATTTTTGCAATTCGCAACTAAAAAGTTTTCGCAGTTTGTTTTGTAAAAATTTTTTTTTTTTTCTTTCTTAACTTTATTAATTTCATCATTTTATAATCAGTATCATAAATTGTAAAGAAGTGACTCTGGATGGATTTCGGAAATTTTGACTAACTGAAAACAGGTGGAATCAAACACATATTGATCTATCTATATAATTAAAAAAAATAGGAATTAAAATTGTTTATATCTTAAATAGCTTGTTTATTCCTATTAAAATATTTTGCTGTTCTTCGGCAAAAAGAAAAAGACATCTTAATAAAATGCATAGTTCTAATATCTACTAGAACTAAAATGCATAGTTCTAATATCTAGTTAGTTTAATATCTATTTTTATGTTAATAAAGAAGCTTTTTACAATACACATAAGTAATTGGTAGATTGTAGATTGTTAACTCGTCTTAAAAGATACACGAATCACCTTATACCTAAAACAAGGCTTAGTAAATAGTCTATTTCCAATGAGAAAGCATGATAATAAAATCTGAAATCCCAGTAGTCATATTTGTTGATTTGCATATTATGTCACCTCGGATTTGGTGTAACAAAGAGATCAAAGACTGGAATATTTTTTTAATGTAAATAAACAATGCGCTATAATTTTTTTTTATTCGGAACATAGTTTTCTCCTATTCCGTGTTTCTTAAGCTACTCAATAGTGGCAGGAACATCAATATAAAGTAATTGTGACATAATTTCTTTCTTTTTTTCGTGCAAATTTCTCGCTCCCATCGAAAATAATCATAGTTGTTTACTAGATATTTCTAGAATATTTCCAGAATTTTAATTTTGGTGAAACTTATAACTTTGACAATAAAACATTATAAGAATTACAATTCCTTTTTATAATTAAAATAAATAAAAAACTTTTTAGCACGATAATGTTTTTAAGCTGACAGACTATATGCATACTTCGCGATTCAAAATACGTTCAATAAAATAATAAAAAGAAAGGGAGTAAAATAATTCTATAAAGAGTTGCTATTAGACAGGCATATCAAACTGACAAGAAAATCCTTTAGATTAAGGCACCAGGGGCATGGCAAATGTTATAAGGCATCTGAGAAGTCTAAATTCCCTTAATTGTTTGATTTTTTTAATGATCCTTCATCCGATGCTATTTTCAACATTTTTCTCAGTTTCAGTATTAATTAAATTACTTTAAGTTTCATGTTTTCTGCATGAAGTTGTAAGATCATTTTGTAAAAAGGATTTGTACTGGTAAAAAGTATTTGGTTGATAAATAAAATAAAATAAAAGAATAAAATAACATTTTTGAGTTCTTGAAAAGTTTTTACAAAAAATTTTATGGACCATCGCAGTGTATTTTCTTTTATATAGAATTAAGCTTGTTGAGGTAAGCGTTCACTAAATCTCAACAATTATAAAAGATTGGTTACAAAAATCTACTGCATTTTTTTTGTCAACCTGTCTTTGAATATCATGGTTTTTGAACATCAATACAATGTTAGGCACTTATGCGTAATCTCAATTGAAACATTACAAAGAAACACAGAAGAAACGCTGATATTAAAAATGTGACAAATAAAGAAGATAATGAAGAAGAGGGGGGGGGGAGGAAGAACCACCAGCAGAAAAAAAAGAAAAGGCAAACAACTATTTACAAATTGCATTACTGTGGATAATGTAGATTTTACAGAGATTTTAATGGCCTTGATAAGAAATGAAATTAGAATTATAAAAAAGGTTTATTGTGAGAATTTGTGAGCAAGGAAACATATTGCACTTTTGTAGAGGGAACTAAAAATAATAAATATTCGAAAAGAATAAGTGGGTTTAGTTATTTTTTTTAAACCTTGAATAGAAAGTTGTTTTTTTTTTTCATTTTGCATGAAGCTCTGTACTTGTTTATATCCCAGCATTATAAAAGCTATAAGATAAATTGGTATATTTTCAATCTTACCACGTAAATATGTTGAAAATACGACATGACATTTGAATGATTCCTGTGATACAGAAGACAGTCGTTTTGTTTCAAGCACTCTCCAAACAAAGAAATTAGAATTTATGGCAAATTTATCTCTTAACTATAACCGCAGCCAGCATTTATTAACAGTGAACTTGAATTTCAGGTGATTTCGGTACTTAATTGCAAAACACTAATCACTCTGGAAAAACCGAATTTTACATACGCTATAACTCATTATTTAACCTCTGAACTTCCTGAGTATTACAGTTGGTTTAACCTTTAATTTTTCATTGCCTTGGATTTACCATCGAAGTACAACATTAATTGTCAACTTCTAATTCCTAAAATTAAGGAAATGGAAGATATTTCACATTAGATTCCTTCGAAACAAATGGTATATCTTCAACTTGCTGAGTATTACAATTGGTTTAACCTTTCACTTTTCATTGCCTTGGATTTATCATCGAAGGACAACATTAGTTGTCAACATCTAATTCCTAAAATTAAGAAAATGAAGGATGTTTTTTAATTCGATTCCTTCGAAACAAATAATATATTTTGGACGTGTATAATCTGGAAATTAAAAGATGGACCTTTTTGTAATTGATATCTACAATTACGTTTTAAATTTAGGTTGACTGTGGCTTGTTCATGGCATATCAAATTATTATTCAATTTGTTTTTAATTTTAAAAAAATGGAATTCTAACAACAAATTCTAAATTTCGATTCAACAATTGAAATGCAAAATGCATCCTATCGTTCTTGCACTCACTAATCTCATTCTAAAGAATCCATTACCAAAAAGCCTTTTTCTTGAAGAAAAGAAATTGATTGTCTTTTTAAGAGAAGATTTCAAACTAATATTATTTATTAGTATGAAAACGATGTCACAACTTGAGATCGCGGTCTCTAAGTCAAGGTGAAATCGCAAATACACGATGCCACGATTTGGAAATAAAAAAAATGAATCCATGTCACAGTTAGGAAACCGAATCGTGTTTTCGCGAAGTTACCATGATCACGTAATAGATGCAAAATCCAACACGGAAGCATTGTACCGATGTAGGTAAACAAATGATTCTGCTTGTTCTAAGTTGCTCGTGTTGGCGAATCATTTTAGTTTCTTTTTCCTTTCTGCAGACAAAATAAAATACTACTTTTCTGAAAAACATCATTTCTATAGAAATAGAATGTGGTTTCTGTAGTTTCGATTTTTCTTTTTTATCCTGCATTTTTTGAGGTATACTTTCTTGGAATTTTTAAACTATGTAATTGTAAATGATGGTAGCACGTTTTTTACATTTTTTACGTTTTTACACGTTTTATCTAAAGTATTCTGAAAGCTGGAATATAAATAAAAAAATAAATAATTGTTTTCATTACAAGTGGATGTAAGTTTTATATATAAATTGCCAGGATGAAATTTTGGATGCGTTTATAAATCTTTAATTTACTTTGGTTTAGCTCTAATCATCTTCGTAGAGAGAAATTCTATGCAATATCTTTACCTTGATTTTATTCGACTGTCCGAGAAGCTAAGTTAATTTTCTTTGAATTGACAACTAAACATCTTTCATACTGTTTATTCTGGATAGAAATATTTCATCTTTGAAGTGAAACGTAACAATTCCTTGTAATAAAATAAAAATGTGATTGCATAAGCAATTTGTTATCACTTTGTAATATTTCTTTTGAATAAACTACGAAGCTAATCAAATGGCGCATTATGTTTGCTTGAGCATACATAAAACATTAAGTGTATTTGAGTAATGCAATAAAAATATTTATATAATTCATACACTTGGTTATAAGATATTTTTAAAAAATACAACAATGACGATTTTACATCCTGAAGAGTATTGCGAATTTTACGTGTAAAGTCTGTTTGAAGGATTAAAAACAACTACAATGCATTAATCAAAAACGGCATTTTAAATACTTTGCATCACGAATTCACAACTCATTACGTGCTTTTATATGCCTAATCTTTGGTAAATTTTCAATCACTATAAAAAATCAATATAAATCAATATAAATTTTCAATCTATTATATAAGCTAGCATTGAAATTGAACGCACGTATTATTTTTTATTAAGAAGAGAGCAGCTAGTAGTTTTTAGCTGTGTAGAAAAATGAAATGTTTTTGAAGCAAATAGAAAAAAAAGAGTTGCCGTGAGCAGTGTTATGCTTTTATTAAATGAAATCATAATCTCTTAAGGTGTTGAGTATCAAACGTATTTACGTCTCCTTGGCGTTCAATACATGCTATAAAACGAGCGAAAGAAAGGAAAAGGGGTATATTTACAAGAAGAAAGGTAGCAACAACGAATTCTGTGTATCAGAATATTCTTACTGTGAAGAGGGAAGCGCGTTGCAATTTCATTCTATGAAAGTTCGACGAATCCTTTTCACCACATATGCTATTCGTTTGTCTATAAGTCTCTAATAGATTAAATAAAAAAGAAAATGTTATATCGAATTTCCTCTTTCATTGAAATACTTTTAGGAATTAATTGAAATAAAAAAAATGACATTCAAAATTTTATTTTTTTTCTTATGGGTAATAAAATCTTTTAAAATTAAATTCTATCACATATTCTCGGCTTCTGAATACTAAAGTTATAGTTATTATTAAAAAAATCACCAAATTTGAATATGCCGGAAATTTAAGGAAAAAAAACCCAATAAAATAAATCAAAAATTCTTAATTATGAATTTTTTAACATAGTCTTCAAAAAAGATAAATCCATATTCTGAAGTGTTTAATGTTGGCTCTACAATTCTTTTCCAGTCTGAAAAATATGACAGCAATAACGAACACATCACTACTAAATCATCGTCAAATTCCTTGACAATTATATTTGGTTAATTGTTGTTTCTCGAACGTTTCTCGTTGGTTCTGAAAAACCACCAGCAAATTACAACTGGGTGAATAAAATTATAATATATTTCGAATCCGTTTACGAATAATATGGATCACTCTTGATCCCAATTAACATCTCTGCAATACATTTAATAGTAGATAATTAAGAAGTGCTAACCGCACATCTCCTTTGATCAACCGCTACAATTACTTTAAATAACACAGCGCTTGCTGGAAGTGCTGCTCTGTCATTCAACCCTTAACCTATTCACACGTGAATGCGATTCTGTCCTCAACTATTGCATTTAGCGACCTCTTTAACTCCGTGACGTCAGAACGAACCGGTGAGACGCCTGAAAAAATATGCACGTGATTCTACTATGAAATTTCGATCTTCATCAGCAACATGGAAGCCGTTGTTTTTTTTAATGAACTTTTCCTCTGAAGATATGCATGTGGCCTTAGAATTGCATAACTTGGTGCATATGTCAACAAAGACGGATACATCGAGGTTGATAGTTCACCTCAAAGTAAACACATGATTATAATGCTAATTGCTTGTGAGAAAAAAGTATAAAAAAACATTATAAAAAAACTGATATTTGAATTTCTAAAATAAAGCTTTTGCTTTCTGGAAATGCTCTATTTTAAAAATGTTATTAACATTAATGTTACTTCCTAAGGGAGAAAAAAAAATTAGTTAGACAAAAAATCTTAATATAAAAAGAATCTTACGAATCTTATATAAAATATGAAATGGAACACTGGCGAAGTACAAAAATTATACAAATATTCAATTAATTAGAAGTTAATAAAAGGTTTTTCTTTCTCATACTTGGAACAACTCTAACATTATTTTTAAATATTTCTTTTTTTAAATTTCAATATGTCTTTTAACATCTCTTTTATTAGTCTCAAACTTGTGTTTTAACCTTGTTAAACCCAAACTTAAGTCAATCGTCCAAAAGTTGATGAACATTTTTCTTTTTGAATCATTTAGATATAATTAGCCATTTGTTGGTTAGGAAATGAATGTTTCGGAATCCAAAAATATTTTAAAGTTCTAATGTGTTGTATACAATACTTTAAAAAAATTACTATCATTTTTAGGTAGATTCCTTAAAGAAATAATACTTATTGCAATTGTTCTCATGAGTCAAACTCAGGAAAATCTTTGCAGATCTTCAGTAATCATGATCTTTAGAACCAAAAACCATTCTTCTTTCATAATTTTATATATATATATCCATATCCATAAAAGTAATATCAAGTATAAAAGTCCCATCCAGAATTCTAAGACTTAATAATAGTATAGCTATACAACACTTAAGTAATAGTATAGCTAGATTCTGCTACTACAGGCGGTCAAAAGAAGATGCATATAAGCGTCACTTGTAATTCTTATTTAAAGCTTCCCATTCTGATTTAAATATTCCTTTTGCGTCTTAGAATATATCAGAAAAAAACAAAAATACGATCTCTTCGACTGAAAATCAATGCAATGTTCAACTTTGAACAAGAATATATGTTGGTTAATAATGATTTGATATAATTGAATAAAAAAACTGACAATTTTCCATAAAAGAAAGAAAGTATTGAGTAATACTCTTCGTTTTATTTATGAATTTGAAGTTTTATATAATTTGAATTCTCTTCGATAATATTCTCTACCTCTACTGATAATAATATAAATGTGTGTATGTTGGCGCTCTACAGGCCAGACTGCTTATCTAGAGCTACTAAACTTAGTACATATAAATCTTGGAAAGTGGGAATACGCCCTTAGGAGTGATTTTTTTTTTTGAAATTTTAATTTAAAATTAAGTTTATATGATAAGTTTTAATATGATAAATTCCTGAATATTATAGCATAAAAATAAATTTTATACCATACCAAAATTTAAAAATTGTCTTTTATCGATACCATTAAAATAATCGTGCAAATTATTCTGGAATTTTAGTAATTTAATTTAAAAAAATGTTTTCTTGAATAATTTCCCACAACAAATTACATTTTTGCTCTGAAATTCAGACAGTTGTCATTGTTTCATCAACTATTTTGTCGTGTGATGTTTTCTTCCATTGTTGAAAGCTAAAAAGGAAAAAAAAAATCTAATATTTGTCGAGCTTACTAAACAAATAAAAAAGCGAGGTTATATTATCGTGAAATTTCGATGATAGATGAGCCGAATATTTACGTTTTAAATAAAGCTTCATGTACGTAATAAACAGAACTTAAGTAAGTTATTAAAGCAACAAACTTTATATTTGACAATTTGAAGGAATCATCGATATTAAATTGTATCTAAACGATTTAATTGAAATTAAAAGTAACCAATATTCCGGACAAACCAGCTGATTGCTAAAGTGCCTAAAAAACAATAAAAATCATATGTTGCTTTTTAAAATGATGATTTTGCAGGCTTTGTGTATCTTTTATAGATAGAAAACATTATTAATGTAACACAAACAAAAGCACGAACGTAAAAAAGAGAATATTAAAAATAAATTAGAAATTGCTGAGTTTTACATATTAAAATAAAATTTTCTATTTTTTATATAAATTTGATTTCAATTCTACTGAACAAAATGAGTACCATTTAAGAACCAATGCTTCGTAATAAATGCAAAGTTTGTTCTTTTTACAGAGAATGTCATTTAACAATAGTTTCTATACTTTAAATATTTGCAATGAATGAAAACCTTAGCAATTTTTCCATGCAAACTTTGCTAATAAAAGCATTGAGATCTAAAATTGCTCCACTCAAACTATATATCGCCCATTCATCTGTTTAGCAATTCTAATGAGTTCAGTTTCAAATTAGGCGGAAAGACAGCCAAGAACACGTGAATAAACCGCGGCAACCGCTCCAGACAGCGCTTTAGAGAAAAGGATATGCTTTCCATATTGAAATGACTACCTTTCATTCACATCACGATAATAATAGGCTCCATAGTATTTACGGTAAACAAAAGAGCAAAAGAAACAAAATGAGATTGGTTTTCCCCACCTGGAAGCTATGTTATTCTTTTCTTTTTCGTTTCTTTGGGGATGAGACAAGCTGTCTGTGCCGTCAATACTAGTTATGCCACTTCAGATCTCTGTCACCTGTACCTCTCCCGATCATCTCCAGTCAGTGAAATCACCTTCTAGGAAGACTGTTCACTGAGTAGCTTTGCACTGAACTTGGTAAGTTTGTCATTTGAAGCTTCAAATAGCATCTGCAATACTTGCGCAGATGTTTTGTATTGGTTTCTTATGTTGTTTTAAAAGCGAATCGTTCTCTTCTTGTTGCATTTAAAAGAGTCTGTTACAGAATATTTAGCGAATATTCTGCTAAATTAATGTTTTCCATTCAAACAAATGTCTTCTCTGATTGCCAGTGAAATTTCTGCCTCTGTTTGGTTTTTCTGTGGTTTCTATTCATTAAAACAAACTCTCGTTTAAATATTATTTTTCTGATTTGATTGACTGACGCCATCTCATTGCCAATGTTATTTTTGAAAAATGTGACAGTGTTATCTTTAAATAAGGAATTTTGAAACGTTTAGAAGCAAACATTCCGACTTATTTCATATCCATAATTCCAAACAGTTCAAATTACTTTATGTGAATCTTTCCGTTATAAGAAAAACTGCTTTGTTTTCTCGTATACGGAATACATAAAGAAAAAAGATTTCAGATTTCGAAAAAAATTTGAACTTGAGAGTTTGAAGAGTCTCCACGTTTCAAACTCTTATGAATCCAAAAAAAAAAAAAAATCTTTTTCTTTCTTTCTTCTTTTTTCTCCTTTTCTTTTTACTTATGTCTACGTATCTCTAAACACAACAACCCAAAAAATGTTTGATATATATTGAAACGTTGATGAAATATGATATATGGTCTCTACTCCATATTTATAGATTAGTATCTAATTTGTACCAAACTGATGTATTGCAGAAGAAGTAAAGACTCACTTCTTTTCGAATAGTTCGACTGACTAAATATAAATTAAAAGATAATTACAAAACATAAAGATCTAAAATTTGGTGCTAAGATTCAACATCTAAAATGCAGATATGTAGGAAATTTGGAATAAAATCCATTGAGGAATTGAGCACCTATTGGTTTGTACTTTCGTATACATGTAAAGCTGTTCCTCTAAAACGCGATGATGTAAATATATGAAACTTGGTAAGTGATCTTACGACTACAATTATAGTTTTGTGCCAAATCTTGGTCGGAAAAAAGGTGCCTAAAGTATTCATTCGGTATTTCTGTATTTGTGTATCAATCGCATATCAGTGATTAATTGCCAACATAAAAAAGCCGAATATAGCACACTAATAGGCACTTTTGTAACTACTGTTTGCTAGTGGTATATAGTTAAAAACTCAAATACATTTATTAAAGAGTATATGATAAAGTTTCAGGAAGACCATTTCAGCTGATTAATTAATGGTATATAATTCCACCCAGATTAAATAAACGAAAGTAAATAAAGAATTATTTTTTCCATCCAAATTCAAGGAAGGATAGACTAAAATGAAGTTTAAATTTTTTTAAAAAATGGTGTCTCTCTTTACATATATAATGAATTGACTAATAATTTGAACAAAAATATATTGATCTATTGAATACAGTGTCTACTTTTGGAATTACATTTGCAAGATGAATATCAAGGTCTTCGAAGCCATTGTTAATTAGGTATCAATTAACAAATTTGTCGTAAAAATTTTCAGAATGCTTAATTTAAACTTCCTGCATGAATAAAAAAAATTTAATTTTTGGGTAAAACAATACAAGTTTAGTAGTATTAATGTAGGATATTAGATAAAAAGCTTATCGTTTCGTAATTTCATAGCACCATTCTTCATATTCTATCGTATTTGCAGACATTAGTAATAAATAAACCAGTGGAAGTGGTCTCGCCGAAAGTTTCGAAACCAGTAAAGGTTTTTATACCCATCATTGTATAAAACTATGGACTTGGGGACTTGCATTGTCTTGACAAATAATGGTTACAAATTTAGATCTTTGGCGAGAATCTAGTATTTTCTTTTAATCTACCGTGCGAATACATATTTTGGACGCCCTTTCCTGATTGATTGAAATTAAAATTTCTCACAGAACTTCAGTTGTAGTCCCAAAATCACATACCGAATTTCATTAATTTCAGTTATTGTGTTTATAAGTTATGGCGTTCATATGCATGCGAAAAAGACGATCTAGCCCTTGATATATTTCCTTCGAAATTTGATAAGAACCAACATTTAAGATGCTAAACCTGTGTGCCATATTTTATTTATGTAGATCCTTACATTTTGTACTTATCTAGTTCATTTCTACTCAAAAAGATGAAAAGTTATATCTCTGCTGAGTAGATTTCCCTCAAAACTTGCCGGAAGTCTGAAAATTTAGTTTATTCCATATATCGAATTTCATCCGTCCAGCTCAAAGAGTTTTTGAGTTATTACACTCACAAACTGTGATTTTGGAACTCAGAGAGGTCTGGAATTTAGAGATTCGACAAAATCTCGTGTTTTAATTGTTTGACAGTTACATTATGTTATTTAAACTTCGGACACGAGAAAATAAAAACGGATTCATTTAATGATTTATCCATTATCATGAAATACGAAGTTATCCTGGTGTTCAAAACTGTCTTCCTTTGCCATTATTACCTACATTGCAATTATATTCTCCATTAAACACCTGACATACGGATTTACTTAACTTCCTAATTAGGAACAATTATTATTATTTTTTCTATCCTTCCTATTTGGGAAAATTATTATTATTTTAATTCCTATAATAATGATGTATTTGAGATAATGGTGAGTTTTTGAGTGATTTTTGTATTTTAAATTACTTAGTGCTTTTGCTTAATTACAGATTAAAAATTAAAAATTTAGTAATTAAATGCGCAAATTAGACTCACTATTGTATGAGAAGAGGTAGATAAATATGTCTCGTATAAGAATTCGATGATTTCCATGTGCAATATTTTGCTTTTCTTCGAGCTTATGGCGCTACGTTGTCCGAACTAAAAAAAAAGGAAACAAACTAATATCGGACACAAGTAAACATTCCTTACATAAATACAGAAAAAGGCTATCCTTAAATATAAGTAAATGCATGTTTTGTTTTAATTAATGAGTAAAAAATTTGATATTAGTTAGAAAATTCAGGAGAAAGGAATAGTCGTTAAAATTCA
Source organism: Argiope aurantia (assembly GCA_026543865.1). NCBI lineage: Eukaryota > Metazoa > Arthropoda > Arachnida > Araneae > Araneidae > Argiope > Argiope aurantia. The sequence goes on from JAPMOR010024082.1 coordinate 79,937, forward strand.
ATAAAAACGACTGAAAAAAGTGCCCAGAGCTTAATGAAAATAGCATATTTATAAAACAAATCGAATCCCAAATATTAAAAGATTAAGAACAAAGCTCCAGTCCTTGCCTTTCTTTGACCATGGTATGAATGAATATACGTAAGCTTACATAAGAGTAACTTATCTCAGGTGAAACAATGAACTTGTTCTTGAATAAATACGATTAATGTTTACTTTTTCTATATACATGTGGATATAGTCGTGACTCACTTGCCAAATTAATGATCTCAATGCGCATTTCGAAACATGCCTATATTTAAGTGAAAAAAACGTAAAATCTTACAAAGACTTACATTGATGCTTATCCTTAAAAAGTTAAGTTTCAAAGCAATATATATATATAATGATATCATTTAATTAAATCTTAATTAATTTCTTATTTGTTTCATCTTAAATTAGTTCATATTATTTCATTCTAAAATGTTTTCTTATTTCCTGTTCCGAATCACACTTTTTTATTTAATTAATTTTAAAACGGATTCTAAAAAAATTGCTGACATTTAATTTTCCCATATTCTGAGAGAAAAGACAAAAATCCCTAACACCGCTGCATTCCTTTCAAAGACACCCATGACTCCTTTTCCTAAGAGTACACCTGTCAAAGAAATCCCTATCGGAATTTCATGGTGAAATCACTGAAAGAGAAAATTGTATTTATTTTTCCTCTCTTGTCGCAATGTAAACATAGACATCTTTTTATAATCGATCTTTCCGATGTACAAACTACGCTTCCAGGGGTGAAATAAATTTAATTTTCTCCCAGAATCTGCAAAACTATGTTTAAAATATTATAGCAGCTAATTAGAAATTATATATAGGTTTTGCAAATTCCTTTTAAAATTATATGAGATGAAAATTCTTTCTCACACTGGCCCTTTTATCCTTTCTTTTCACTTATTCACTTCGTAGTTCTGCTTTCGCCTTACCTTGGACAAAATTCTTGACAAAAGCTAAATATTGGGCTATATCCACGGAATTATAAAGAATAAAAAGCGTTAAAAAATTGAACAACTGCTTCTCAATATAAATTTTATACATTATATATGAAAATGATTGTTTGTTTGTATGTGCTTTTATATAAATCTACAATTTTTGTCCGGTCTTTATGAAATTTCGCACAGATGCTCTTCAAAGTAAATGAAAAGTCTGATAACCTTTTAAAAATCAAAAATTAATCAAAATATTGATTAATTTTCTGATTAATATTAATAAAAAAGGATGTTTTTCAAGACATGATATGCTCAAAGAAAAATCATAAATGTTCTTCAATAGAAGTTAATATTTTAAATTAAAAATAAAGGAAGCTTTTGGTATTTTTCAGCTTTAACTTCCGAAAATATTATATCACAAAAAGAAACCAAATAATTGCCATTTTAAAGAAACCAATACCTTTTACGTAGAATTGTATCTAATTTTAATCAGTATTTTTAAAAATTTATTTCCATACAATCTGATTAAATGTTTTTATTGTTATAATGAAATTTAAACTAATTTTATTGTTACGTCGAGCTATTCAATTTTATGTTTTTATCAATGTTAAATTTAAGATTTTAAAAAAATTTAATTTCTGTGGACTCCGAAGCAGAATTCACAATTATAGATGTATTATATACATTTACTATTGTGCACACGCAGTAATTTGTAGTAAACTGATTCCATTAAATTCTTATTTTTTTATCCTTATCTAAAAGCAAAATAAAAAAGTTTTAACTAAATGTATTCCATGTTAATAGTTTAACAGACAGAAAAAACAATATTTCGGCTTTACAAGAATTAGTAATAAAGTATTCTTCTTTTTTTATAATATTGTTACGTATTCATTTAGCATTGTAGAAGAAAACAAAGCGAATCATTTGGCTATAAATTTGATAAATTTTTTTTAGTTGAAAGTGTGACAGAAGTAAATAAATAAAATGTAAATTGGCATTTTTTTTTCATAGTTAAGTTTCTGCATTTATTGCAATATTGTGAGATTAATGTCAACTGCCATTGGTATGCAAGGAGAGAAGAATTTTATTTGTGATTGTTGTATTTCCCTGTTGAATACTTTTTTAATTTTAATATGATAATGTTTAAAGGCTGGCTAACTGCTTACAAATAATGCCATAAAATATGTAATGTACTTGAAGGAAAAAAATTGTGCAAACTTACTCACTAACACTTAAACTTTTTTTCCTTAATAAATTAAGAAAATATTAATGCACAAAAATTATTTTTATAACATTTTAAAATTTTAAAAATATGCTTTTCAATGACACCAATTTTTTTCCACACAACTTTTTTCTAACCCAATTAATAACTCATTTAATTTAACTTGTATTTTTATTTAACTTATTTATTATAAATTTTCAAACTATATTTAATCATATTTTATAGCAATAGACTTTATTGTTTTAGATACAAAATTTATACACGGGATTAGTTAAATGTTGTGACGATATTAAAATTCTTTTATGAAAATTTTATAGTAGTTATATTATTAGGAGCAAACTAAAAATTAAAATAAAAGTATATATGACTCTTAAGACAATTATTATGCTACAATAATTTAAGTTAGAAGATCAAATCTACTACAAATTTATATAAATATTATCGCCTATTTGTTTCAAATTTATATAAACACAAGTGTCAAATGTGGTAGTTGTAGGACGAACGGTCTGGCTTGTAGAACGCCAACACACACACATACGCGCACGCGCGCATACATTGAGCTTTATTATAAATATAGATTATCGTAGATCCACTTCAAATTTATATAAATGTGAAATCTTTCATTTATGATCAATTATAGAATGAAATAGCTTAAAATTCTATGAAAGAACTGGATTACACATTTTGACGGTAAGATATGCATTTTATCACCTGATTCAATACGACTATTATTAATGTAAATATCACGGAACAAACTGAAACTATGAAATCATTTTTAGAAATAGTCAGATTTGAGACTTTCAGATTGCGACAATTTGAATGCTTATCTTAATTGCTTGATACATGACATGAATACGAAGGGTTAGTTCGACACTGACACTGAGTCAGCACTCAGTGAAAAGCTGATTAATGAAAGGGTTACGTGATTGGGTTCAGAAGATGGCGGAAGTTTTAGAAATAAGCAGTTTGTGGATAGTCATGCTCGTAAAAAATATACAATAACTTTTGTATGATGTAGAATTATGGAGAAGAATTAAAAAATAAATGAAATGTAAAGCGATAATAAACGTAATAGTCTCATTAAATAAGAAATAATTTGATGTTTATGAATTTTGAATTTCTTACAAAAATAATAAAAAAAGAGATTAGAAGAACAAACGATAGTAAGATAATAAAAGAAAAGGAATAATAAAATAGGAATATAATTATAAAGAAATCAATTTAGAATGCTTTACAAATATAATTTTTTCAGCATCAGGACATTCAAAAAATACGTAACAGATTTAAGAATAAAAATTGAAACAAGATTAAAATCATTACTTTGATCAAATAATAATCGATATGCGCGGGAGATCAAATGATTAATTTTTTTTATCTGGTGCAAGATTATATTCTTTCATCATACGTTATATTCTTATGTCCTTCTCTTAGTCTTATAGAATATTAGTTGATGTGCTCTCAGCCGAGTTTGTGTTTTTTCTTTTTTTGTTCTCTTTTTCTCTATCTCATATATATATTTAAAAAAAATGATTAAAACTAGAGAAATAGTTGCACAGAAGTGAAATTCAAATCACTAATAAGCCATTTTTTTACATTTTAAGATAGTGTAAAAATAATTTTTGTGCAATGATATTCTCCAAATTTAAAACAAGAAAAAAACGTAAAATCATTCTATCCCCTCCTAGATGATCCGTAGAATTTTTTAATAGTGCAATTAATTCTTTTCGATGCTAAGAAACATGTGGGCTTAATTTAGTTCGATTCCGTTAAAGGGTGTGGAATTATATAAGGCTCAAACAAAGAAACAAACAAATGCAGTGCATCCAGTTATTTATATAGAAAGAGATAGATCACCAATAATTTAGCTTCATAAGCCTCTTTAGCTTTTCTGAATGCTTTATTTTTAATTGCCACATATTAGAAAATGGCTTTCAAGTCATTCAAAGACACATTTTCTAATAGTGAGTGACAATATACTAGAAAAAGTTATATCAGTCATATATGATAAATAAGAAAATGATTATAACCTTATAATATCAAGGCAGCAAAAACATTTGTTCACTTCTAAAATAACACAAAACAAATATATTTATTATATTCATTTCACTTCCAAAAATTTAAATATTAATTGTAATTATTAATATTGTCTAGCAATAAATATATATATAAGTGTAATTTACTGATATTCTGCAAAATAAGCAGATCTTGAATAGTTTCAAAAATATAAGAAAGATTTACTTCTTCTTTCTCCAGAAAAAAATATAAACTTTGCCTTTCCGACTAAGAAGAATCTCACATTTGATGTGCTGACATTGCTGTTTATAACAGTAGGAAACGAGGGTTCTCATAATGTTCAAATCGTCTAGTTCAAAGAAATCCCATGGAGGCGCTTATATTGCTTGTTTACAATTATTTCGATTAAATCTATTTGCATTTCCCATAAATATTATATCTGATTCATACTATGCTCAAACTAATATTCACAGTTTAAATTCAATACTGTAATAATGATTCTTTGAAGAATAGATTTAAGAAATTTATTTTAGTCTCTTCCACTGATTCATGAGCAAGTGATTATATATCAGAAAATGTTAAATTCTATCTAGTCTTTACGCTGAAATAACAACTCATTTTTCAAATATAATGATATATATATATATACTTTCTGATCCACAAGATGATCTGGTAACCTGATGCCCTTATAAAGAGTATCAGTGAGGTTATTTAGAAATATCCTTATAACAGACAGAGTCGTTATTTTTCGAAACAAACCAATAGTTGAAAAGAAAACTTGTAGAATTAAGTAAAAAAGAAAAAAAAATTATTTTGATAGTTACATAAACTATGACTCCAGTTATTCAGACTGATCACTTTCTGATTATTTTACACACATTATGATCAGAAAAGATTGTCAATGAAAAATCAATAAACAAAGGCCAAACAGAAGAAGAAAGGCATTCTTTAAACCCCAATGCATTTATCAATACAACAACAGAGTTAACAAGAGGATTTCTAACTGTACTTTGTTAAATATTTGATATTGGAACATTTTTAAATAGTTCGTTCTTTCAATCAATTCAGAACCTTTATTAAAAAATTCTCATCATTCACCAGAATTAATAAAATTGCTTGAAAGTTCTGAATCCTTCATCACAAAATTAACGGCATTGATAGATCTTCATTCTCCAGTCAAATTTTAATTAAAGCTTTAAAAATAAATAATAAAAGTGGTAACTATCGAATATGTTGCAAAATGACTGACAGTGCTTATAGAAAGAATTACGATGGTTTGTTTAATATGTTTTTCAACTAATAGTACAGATAACAGTGTTTTAGATATTCGTGAAATTCAAATGATTATTTCAAGTGGTACAACAGGATGACAACAGAATTGCATCTGTCATAAAATAGCTGCCCGTTGAACATGCTTTCTAACTGCCTGGCTTATCAACGAGCATTGACCCACCCGTATACCGCAAACATCATTTAAATATTCAATCATTCCGAAAGTAATTAGCAGCAAAGGATGAATTAAATCAGTGCGAGTGATAATTACGACTCATTTTCCTGTCAGATTTCGTACGTTTTCCAATTGTTTCATCTCATATTTGTTTAAATTTTCTTTATTCTTACATATTTTTATATATTATTTAATTAAAAATTTGAAGAGCATAAAAAAGGCAATTTTAATCAAGTAATTATAATTTCCAATTATTACTTGGATTATTTATGTTTTACGTGTTAATTTTACGAATTTTAGAACGAGTTTTTAAACGATTAAAAACTATGATGATTATAAGCTGATTATAAGATAATGGATACTATTTTAAAAATATACTATCTGTTAGGAGAAGCGGCATGCATTTCTAATAATTTCATTTTTATCGCCCTTCTTAAATTATTTCTTAACAATTTAAATTCAAACACTAATTCCTCAGTTGCACGATTTTTTACTATGTCTATCTGTAGGTAAAAACATAACTTTAACAGCCTTATATTGCTACTCAATCAGTTCTTTAGTTTCGATTCCAGAGTCATTTCCTAAAATGGAAAATCAACCTTCTGAACTATTAAAATGCCGCTAATTTGCTTTTTCGTTCTCTTTTGCGTCATATTTTTAATGGCGAAGTTGCTCCGCATTTCTTGCTCGTTATGGTTGACATTATCATGTTTTAATTTCTTTTAGTTCACTATATATAAAAGACACACGGAGTAATGGCTATTTTTCAACGACTGCAAATACTTTCGACAGCACAAAAACCATTTATCTAACGTTACATATAGCAAGAAAATTTATATGGATTAAAGTATAGTATTTTGGTCATTTTATTTGGTTGAATAATTATTGAAAGTACACATAATCGTTATCTATAAAACACAATATAAAAATTAGATAAAATGGCATTTATAAGGAATAAGAATAAATTCTGAAGACAGGGCGAGTTGAAGCCCATGAATTTGAAGACTGCGTATCAAAATATTTTTCTGAACAATAAGTTCGAAGTAATTAAATAATAAAAGTGTGTATCCTTCAATAATTTCTAAATATAAAAATTACTAAATCTGAAACGAAACTCACGAAATAAGAAAAGTGCTCCCTGGATTGGGGGTATATTTTAAGCCCTCTAATTTCTGACGGACAGTAAATGAACATTAAAATTTAAAAACCAGTAATAATAATAATCTGTAACAGTGAAAAACACTTGTATGTGAATTATCTGAAAGTTATTTCTTTATTAGAAATTTTAAAGAGTTTTAAAATTAATTCTAATTGTTCACTTACATAGGTTAATTAATTCTTCTGATACTGATCAATTTAAATGCATATCTCTATTTCTAAATAAAATAAAATATTAAAGAATTATAAGTGCTTATTTTTTATACTCGAAAATAATCTGTTTTTAATTTATTTCCTTTTATATTCCCATATTAGTGAATTTAATTGTTTAATAAAATGACAATTCTGAAGTTAACTACTTTGAAATCAAATATAATAATATTTAAAAAAAAACATCTTCCGGATTTACATATCTATTATAAATTACTTCTAAAATAATCAAACATTATTTGCCACCATAAGCAAACAACTGTTTGCCATGTACGCTAAATTGATTAGATGAAATGTGCTAATTTTGATGTTTTAATAACTTATTTATTATGGTATTTCTTTAGCATAAGAATTATATATGTTTGAACATACTTATTAAAAAAGAAACCCGAGTTTAAATTTGATTGCCAAAAAAACTAATTTTAATAGTCCTTTATTGAATCACCTTTAATGATCATATATCCTATATTATTCACTTTCTTAGAGCTCTGATGTAACGTTTCAGTCTCGTAGGACATCTGAATAAACTACAAGTTCTAATTTTCAATACACGTTCCGTATTTATTTTCCAAGAAATTCCATCAATCCTTTACTGCATCAGAAATAAGTGATATATATAATTTGAAAGATATTAATATGAATGCAAGCAGCTGCTCAGTCGATAGCTAGATTGCTTTGTTTTCGCAGATGCAGGTATAAATTTCAGACGTCTGATTTCTTTTATTTTCACCCTTCTTGTGATCTGAAAATCGATTTTAATTGATAAAAGGAAAGATTTAATTAGGTTAAGCCCTCAAAGGGTTTCGAAGCGCCCAGGCTTGATAATACATCTCAATTAGTTACAAAATTGAGAGTTCCTAGCTGACCTTAATGATTGCATTATTCATAAACTGGAATAAATCAATATGAAACAGAAATAAACAATTAGATTGCTCTTACATTATTAGAACAATCACCCAGAATATCTAATTTATTAAATTACCTAGAACAAAATCAAGCAAATGAATAGCTGCGAACAATTTTGAACGGTTTATGTTGCTTGAAGGATATAAGAAATTATTAAAGAATATAAATATACAAACAATAAACGCAGAAAAAGTATTACTTGAATAAATTTTTGCTGTGTAGCCATTCTTGTTACACAAACCATAAATGACGATGATGACGTCAGAGACAGCGCCCTCTGATGCCTTCAAGAGCTATGACTCAGTCCAGGTCTAGTGACAAGCATGTGTTGCATACTTGGACAGTCGAGAGTCAGACAGTGAAGAATTAATAAATTCAAGAGAATCAGTATTTCTATGACCATTCTCAAACCATATTGAACTGCTAACTCTATAATCTGTGAATAATATTTGGCAGCATTGTAAAATTTTTCAATTTCAAACTGAATGAAGCCAGGATCATTAAAACCTATGCGGAAAAAAAAATTGGAAAATCATGAGACACTCCCATTTTCAATTTGAAGAATTAGCAGCATGGAGCCCTCAATATCTGAAATACATTTGCCAAATTTCTGAAGAAAATAAGATTTTTTTGGTTATTAATCCAAAATTTATGAAGCATAAGCTATAAATGCAAATATTATCTCATAGAAAAGTTACAACGAATTTTGAAACCATGAGATTCCATCGTTTCAATATGAATAAGCAAAATATAATGTTTAAGACTAGTTTTGAATTATTTCAATAAAAATTTGTAATTAAATTAATGAAAGCAATATTTTTTTCTCAGTATTGTTTATTGTTTGTGCGCATTTGAGGTTGTGGGAACATTTTTGAACAAAAAAGAGAAAACAAGATATTTTCTTTTTCTTTTCTTTTCTCTTTTTTTCTTTTTTTTTTCCCAAATAAAGAGGTCACTTGTATTGAAAGCTCACTGTTATAAGCAGTGAAAGTCTCTATAATAAATAAGGAAAAAAATCTTTCAAATAAATTTCCAAGTTTTCGAGATTCATGTGACACAAAACAATGAAATCGTGTATATAATTTGTTGTATAAATAATTTATGTAATAAAACAATGATTTGAATTTTCGTTATTCTATTTATAATTCTGTTACATGAAAATTATGTGAATAAGAAATTCAGAAAGCTAATCAATCAAAAATAAACATCAATTAACTTAAATATTTTTATTCATAAAAGAATACTTAAAGTAGAAGGAAAATAAAATTTGACTAATCAAAACATTTAAGAATAAAAATTCGAAACAAAACAGCATTCACATAAAGAAAAAAAAATCTTATATCAAACCAGTAACAGAAGCAAAAATGCAAAGTAAAAATATAAAATAACAATTTCTTCTGAAGGAAAAAAAAAAAAATTGGATCAAAATTTCACTATAATTTTACTGCAATTTGCATTTTTCTCAGTAAGTTCTTATTGTATTACTAAGAAAACAACCGCCGGTGCCGGCTTCCTTGTTCTTGTGTGTGTGTGTGAGAAAGAAACGGAAGTAGCTGTGATGACATCTCCAATGGCATGCACTTTTTTGAGTTACCTTTGTCAAATTCAAAACCGCAAGTTCAAAAAGGTCGAATCGTGACAAAAGAAAAAAAAAAAGCCTTGAGGCATACAGTTCCTCTTCGTACATTTGTTTGGCCTACTTTGTTCTCATAAACCGTTGTCTCTTATTCAATTGTTGACATACATTCCAAACTAAAAGGGATTTGCTACCATCTTCTGTATCGTTTTAAAGACATTTCCTTCCTTTTTTATTACATACTTTGCAGTCACGAATTTGTATAGAATCTTTTCTCTCGTGATGAAACTTGCTTCTTGAAGGCTAAAATATTAAATTTTAGTACATTTTTATCTTTTGTTTCTGCTTCGCGACTTTTGAAGATCTACTAAAAAATGCAACTTAAGAAACCAAATTTTGCCTAATTTTCTTGACTTGAAATGAATTGCGGGTGCAATATAAAATGTAAAAAGCATGATATTTTATAGTTTATTTTTTTCTTTATTAAGAAATTGTTTACCGTGTTATTATTTAATATTAATCATGCTTTGATAAATATATATTTGCGCGTATATAAATATAAGTACATAAACATATATATAAATATGCATTTTTAGACTTGGAACTTCAGTTTTAATCAACTAATTATTGTCTTGCAGCTACATTTTATAGATTAGTTTTGTTACTGTTACGGCCAAAGCCCGAAGTATGGCCAGTTCGCGAATTGGCTGGCCAAGGGGTTTGGCCAAAGTCCGAAATACTTGCAATAAATATTGTATTTTCTACTTTGGCTGGCCATATCGCGAAGTGGCCGGGAATCCTTGGCCAAAGCCCGATGTGATAATCTATACTTATAAATAAGGCTCAGTGTGCGTGTGTGTGTGTGTTGGCGCTCTATAGTCCAAACCGTTTGACATACAGTTATCAAATTTGGCATATTTATACCTTGGAGGTCGAAAATGTGCACCGCAGAGCGATTTTTTAAAATTTTTAATTAGAATTTTAATTAAAAATTAAGCGTAAATTCGGCGTTTTGTCGCTATAACCAAAAAATATTACAGCACAGAATCGATTTTTGCATCAAATTAAAGCTTTCTTTAATTAAAGCTTAAAATTTAATTTAAATTATGCTTAGATTAAATTATGATAAAATTTAATCTGCATGAGCACGTCAAATTAAAAAAATAGCTTTTATCAACGTGTTGCCATCACATTGATAGAAGTTTAAATTAAAAAATAAATCCACTATTATCGCAAATTTAATAAACAAAATTGTAATTTTCGGTAGGTGTCTGTATAAAATGACAAAAAAAAGTTAAATAAGATATTTTTTGAAAAGTAAAAGGAGGAAAAGTTTTCTATGAGCTTTGACAATACCTATATCTATACTTATCTATACTTATACTTATACTTATACTTATCTATACTTATAATAAAGCTCAATGTGTGTGTATGTGTGTGTGTATTGGCGCTCTACAGGCCAGACCATTCAACCTACAGCTACCAAATTTGGCACGTGTATACCTTGGTGGCCGGGAATGTGCACCTGGGGGTTATTTTTTAGAATTTTTAACTAGAATTTTATTTATTTAAAAATTAAGCGAAATTTTGACGTGTTTTTGCTATAACTGCCGAAAATATTACCGCACAAAAATGATTTTTACATGAGGTTAAAGATAAAAAATTTATCTTTTAAATGATACTACTGTTTTAATCTTAAAATTAAATTTCTATTTTTAATGAATTTTAAATAAATATTTTAACTATGTTTTTCAATAATTTTTTCGTAAAAAATAAAAATTAAGATTAAGCACGTTTCGTATTCCTGGGAAAAAATTAGCTTTTTTCAAAGTGTTGCCATCACATTGATTAAAGTCCCAATTAAAAATAAATTAAATCTTTTTGGAAATGAAATCTGCAAACATATAATTTTCGTCACGTGTCTGTAGGAAATGAAACAAATATGAAATATTATTTTTTCTAAAAAATAAATTCAAGAAAAATTATTTATGATCTTTTACACTCTCTATACAGGGTGTTTATTCAGTCCCGGATCCATTTTGATATTTAATGACTCATAAAATAATGAAGATGTAAACAAACTTATGGCATTTATTGATGGAATAACTCATATATTTTCCTTTTCAGGTTTGAATATTTTTACTTTTGTAAATATCGTCTGTGCGTGTTTTTAATTTCAGATAATTTCATTTTCCAGTCTAAATATCTGTACTTTTCTAAATATCGTCTGCTTATTAATTGGATTTTTCTCTCTTTTGTTTTTGGCAATTATTGAAATGTTATGTTTGCTTTTGATGTGTTTGTTCTATGTAGTACTTTTGTATGTGATGTTTTATTCGAGCGGATATTAAGGAGAATGCATACACCACAACAGAAAGCGCAGATTTTATGGTGGTCATAGAGTTAATTTCCAATCAACTAAATCACTGACTTTTAAGAGTTAATTTCCAATCACTTAAACTGACTGATTTATGAAAATTTGAATATCACTATTCAATAAAAAAAAGGATAATTTTAGATTTTCCATCGATCGCTTCAAAGAAAATACGCCAATCAGCGCGCAGGTTTCTCAAGATTAATTGACCTAAGATTATGAAAATGGTGAGTTTTCTAAATATTTAACATTTAAAACTTCATAAATAAGTCTTAGTTGATCGTGCAAAATAGAAACATTCATTCATTTATTTAAAATTTGGTGTGCCCAGAATATTTCTCAGTATATGATACCTTACTGCATTAAATTTAGACTTCATAATTTTTGAAATATATTTAAAGGCTTTAAAAAAATATTATTGTTGATTTCATTTCAATCCTTTCGAAAGCAAAACTAAAAACTTAATTTTATGCTGAATCTCAGAAATTTTTGTTGAATTATTGTTTGAGATATTACATAAATGATGAAAAATATTTTGTAGTTCACATAAGACTTAAATACCGAGCGATTCTGTTTGCAATACTCACATTCAATAATAATAATAATTAATAAATAACAATAAAGATGATAAATAAAATAAAACGCTTGGTTTTATTAAAAAATATCTTAATATTAATTGCAATTTCATCATTTACAATTTAAATTAAAGTTGAAGTTTTGCCGGAAATGATAACAAATTAGCAAAATATATATAGTAAATTGTAAAAGTAATGACAACAAATTAGCAAAATATATATAGTAAATTGAACGAAACGATCTAAACAGTATAAGTTTGGTATGGCTATCAAAATTTGAAGATTAAAAATGTTTCGTTTAAGAATCCTTTAAGAGACCAGTTACTTAAATTATTTAATTGAAAATTGACGCGAGCGGTAATACTGGCGAACCGGCTGGTCGCCAAAGGCGGCTAGTACTTATAATAAAGCTCAATATGTGTGTGTGTGTGTTTTGGCGCTCTACAGGCCAGACAATTCACCTTACAGCTACCAAATTTGGCACGTGTATACCTTGGAGGCCGGAAATGTGCACCTTGGGGATATTTTTTTGAATTTTTAATTAGAATTTTATTTATTTAAAAATTAAGCGAAATTTTGGCGTGTTTCTGCTATAACTTCCGAAAATATTACCGCATAAAAAAGATTTTTACATGACGTTAAAGATCAAAAATTTATCTTTTAAATGATAGCAATGTTTTAACCTTAAAATAAATTTCTATTTTTAATGAATTTTTAAATAAATATTTTAACTATATTTTTTAACAATTTTTTTCGTACAAAATAAAAATTAAATTTAAGCTGCACGACCACGTCTCGCATTCATGGGAAAAAATTAGCTTTTTTCAAAGTATTGTCATCACATTGATTAAAGCTTCAATTAAAAATAAATTAAATCTTTTTGGAAATGAAATATGCAAAAACATAATTTTCGGCACGTGTCTGTAGGAAATGAAACAAATATGAAATATTATTTTTTCTAAAAAATAAATTCAAGAAAAATAATTTTATGATCTTTTACACTCTCTATATTATTAATCTAATAAATCAGTTTTATTTTAAGGCAAGTTTTGTTTAATATAAACAGGATATTCATTCAAATCAGGGCCATACAGCTGATTTGTAAACTTTTAGTAAAACACAGATCTGCTAAAATGGTCTAAAGGGAAAATGATTATATTTTATATAACTTGATTCAATAAATGCTCTAATAAATAACGAATTTTTGATTTTACATAAAGCTTCTTCTGTGGAAATCACGATTAACAAAATGTTCTTGAAACACTAATATTTTAAATAAAAAGAGTTAATTTCCAATCAACTAAATCAATCACTTAAACTGACTGATTAATGAAAATTTGAATATCACTATTCAATAAAAAAAAGGATAATTTTAGATTTTCCATCGATCGTTTCAAAGAAAATACGCCAATCAGCGCTCAGATTTCTCAAGATTAATTGGCCTAAGATTATGAAAATGTTGAGTTTTCTAAATTTTTAACATTCAAAACTTCATAAATAAGTCTTAGTTGATCCTGAAAAATAGAAACATTCATTCATTTATTTAAAATTTGGTGTGTCCAGAATATTTCTCAGAATATGTTGCCTTAATGCATTAAATTTAGACTTCATAATTTTTGAAATATATTTATAGGCCGGAACAAAATATTATTATTGATTTCATTTAAATCCTTTTGAAATCAAAACTAAAAACTGAATTTTATGCTGAATCTGAGAAATTTTTGTTGAATTATTCTTTGAGATATTACATAAATTATGAAAAATATTTTGTAGTTCATATAAGACTTAAATACTAAGCGATTCTGTTTGCAGTACTCATATTCAATAATAATAATAATAAATAAATAACAATAAAGATGATAAATAAAATAAAACGTTTGGTTTCATTAAAAAATATCTTTATATTAATTGCAATTTCATCATTTCCACTTTAGATTTAAGTTGAAGTTTTGCCGGAAATGACAACAAATTAGCAAAATATTAGTAAATTGAACGAAACGATCTAAACAACAGTATAAGTTTGGTATGACTATCAAAATTTGAATATTAAAAATGTTTTGTTTGGGAATCTATTAAGAGACCAGTTACTTAAAATATTTAATTGAAAATTGTAGCGAGCGGTAATATTGGCGAACCGTCTGGTCGCCAAAGGCGGCTAGTTAATTTAATAAAACAATTTAATTTAAGACAAACATAGTTTAATATACTTAGGATAACCATTCAAATCAGCGACCATCAGCTAATTTGGGGCATACATTTACTAACAAAATAAAAAAGTAACTAAATAATTATATTTAATATAACTTTAGTCAATAAATGCTCCGATGAATCAGGAATTTTAAATTTTTACATAGGTCCTCTGCCCTTTGAATCATATTCAACAAAATATTCTTGAGACACCAATATTTTTAATAAAAACTTTTGAACTCCAACCAACTAAATCAATCATTACAACTGACTAATTTATGAAATTACAATATCACTCTTCTACAAAAACTGGCGATTTTAGACTACTTCACCGACTGTCTCAATGAAGATACGCTAATCCTCTGCAGGGTTTCTCGACAGTTATATGATTGGCCTGTGATTATAAAAATGTTGATTGTTCTAAAACTGATGCATAAAAACTTCATAAATCGGTGAGATTCATCGCAGAAGATAAGGACGTTTATTTATTTATTTAAAAGTTGGTGTCAAGAGTATTTCGCAGAATTTGATTCCTTGGGACTAAACGATTGTGTAAAATTTAAAATTCGTAATTTTTTCATAAGTTCATTTATTGGATGAAATAAAATAAAATATTTTTATTTGCATCGTCATTTTTGAAAGTAAAAATTTAATTTTACAATGAATCAGAGAAATTTTTGTTGAATAATTTTTTAAGATATTATATAAATTATTCTGCAGTGCACATATAATTTCACTACCAAACGACTCTGCTTTCAATTTTCATATTTAAAAAAAGGCATGGTTAGCTTCAATATAAAAAGCTTTTATATTGATTGCAGTTTATCATTTCCACTTTAATTTAAAGTAGAAATTTTATTGATACTGACAAAACATTAGAGAAAGTAGTACAATGAAACAGAACTGTTTAAGGTCTACATAAAAGTACGACTGAATCATATAACAATCAAAATATGAAGCTCAAAAATATTTTGCAGAAAAAGCTACTAAGAGAACAAGTTACATTAATTAGAAATTTTAGCAATCATTAATACTGGTTAACCGGCTGATCGCCAAAGGCGGCTAGTGGTAAATAAATAAAATGACATTCATGTATAAAATATAAATAAGGACATGTTGTAAGTGAAATTCGACAGATGACGCCAACAAAGAAATGTCTCTAAATGATATTAATAGCAAAACTATTTGTCCTTCATATTTGTTTTAATTAGCCCTTATTTTTGCTCTTTGATCAGGGATCTTTAACATTAGGTCCATGGAGACTAAGGAGGTAATTAAAGGTAATTGAAAACTGAATACTTAATTTGCCTTTGTATTCATACACGATACGCAACGCCTTTGCTCAAGATATAATTCGTTCATTTTGAAGGGCACAAATCTAATCTTCACGCTATCACGTTGTTACAGTATATACGTTCACTGAATAATTTCTATTATGGCTTTAATATGAGAACAGAATAACACGAGATTATATTTTTATATATTACAAGCTTATTTTTATTTCAGAGGTGTCACTTATATTTGAACTCGTTTCTGAAACAATTATACTTAAAAAAACAGTACATAGAAGTACTCATTTTTAACAGGGTTAAATCTGCTCTTAATTCCTTTCTTCCTACTTTGGCCGATCGTCCCAAACCATTTCGCGAATTGGCCGGCCAAAGCCCGAAATCAAGAAAAGATCGGACATTGGCCGGTAAGTTTGCAGCAACGTTGGCCAATTCGCGAACTGGCCAATTTCGGGCTTTGGCCGTAACATTACTATATATGATAACATCTAATTAAATCTAACAGTGTAGTTATTGGCAACATCAGGGGCATTAAAAATATTACTTATAGTTATGTGAAATGTTAAAATTACTTATAATTATGTGAACACTGGTTTCGAATTCAAAACATCATTTTTTAAAATCTAAACTTTATTTTTTTTTTCTTGAGATGTTTAATTTAATCATATTTGTAAACTATTTAAAGTAAAGAACTTTGTTAAAAAATCGGGCATTAAATTTTAACATAAAATTTGGTAAACACGTATGAAATTCCTTTCAGGCCAATAACGCCACTGATGACATTGGAATAGAAAGGGTAAATAGTATTAGGGGTAAAATACGTTATTTTTCTCTCTCCTAATCGTCGCCAGTGGTTTGGCAAAGTCAGATGCCACCCAAGGCATGTTTTTATTCTTCTCTCCTACATCATATTTAACCAATGGGAGTGAACTCCTTGAAACTTTCTCGTGGACTTTGCAATAAAGTTATCATAACTGTAGCTCGAAAGCAATTACTAAATATTTTTTTTTGCATATATCCAGTATTTTTACTAAATCTATCCTACAAGTATATTTTGGAAGCTTTTTTTTCCGATTGAAACCAAAATTTGACAAAATTACAGCTGTAGTCACAAGATCACATAGAGAATTTCATTGATTTAAGCCATAACATTCTTGAGTTATTGTGATTACATGCATGAAAAAATATAGACTATCAAACAGTCAGAGCTTTCTCAAATTTTGTTCAAAATTTGTTAGGAATTCTAATTTTAAATGCAAAATAAGAGTACTGAATTTATCTATTTAGCTCTTTACGTTTTATAGTTACCGAGTTCAGTTGTACTCTAACAACCAGACAAACAAACTTCATCTTAATGAATTTCGTTAAAAATTTGATTTAAAAAAACTATAAATGTGATCTAAAATTCATTTTAATTCGTCTAATTCAAAACATTTTTGTGTTATGTTATCAGATAGACAGATAGACATAGTGCTAGAAATTTGTTTCCCGAACTCAGGAAGGTCTGGAATGCAGAGATTCGTTAAAAACTCGAGTTCGAGTTTATTGACGATTACGATACTTCGTTTATACTTCATATATGAGAAAGTAAAAAGTCATCTAAGGTTATAATATTTTATCTGCATTGCGCCCTTCTCCTTTTCAGGTCAGCAGCCGACACATCTTTAAATCAGTCTTGTCCAACCCCTACTCAACACGCATGTAGGTGGTACGAATTATTATTAACGTTCAGAGGTGTTTCGAAAATCAAGGAATTTTACTTCCATCAAAATTATTATTAATATATTTTGAATAAATTATTATTAATAAAATTATTATTAATAATTATTATTAACATCTATTTTTAATATATTTATAAAGTATTCAATATTATTGATGACAATTGTTAATTGACAACTGTTCAACTAAAAACTGTTTGTTATTCAAATTAAACTCTATAGTGCAGTTATCAGAAATGCAATATTATGAGTTCTAATATAAATAAATGTCATTAAAAAGTTATTATTTTTTTGGCTAAACTATCTGGTACTCGAAAAAAGAGTGAGACCAAAACATGAATGAGTAAACTGTCCGGGAAAATACTTCAAAATTATTAAGGTGACAAATTGGAAAAATTTAGTCAAAAATAGGACTGCATGGGATTGAATTCTGAGGAAGATTAGGGTCCATCTGGGGCTGTTCCGCCAATGAAAAAGGGCAATATTAATAAATGATACAGAAATGCAGAAAGAAAAACTCGAGGGCGATAAAATAACTAATTACCACCTCTTAAAAATAATTTCTACTAGAAAGTTTAATTAAAAGGCAGAGTAGTAAAATATTGTCAGTAATGTTTCTAATAATTTGTGAAAATGCAGATAAATCTTCTAAAATCTAATATACCTATAATACACAAAATTGCTAAGTTCAATAATTGGCATTTTATTAATTCTTCAAGAATCCGAAAGTCAGAAATGATTTTCAAGAAATCATAATAAAAATTAAAAGTGTTGCATTGTTTTCTAATGTAACTCCAAAACGATAGAAAACTGCAGTTGTACTTATTGCAGATTAGTTTTTAATGACCCAGTTTTCTTTAACTCGTAGAGTTTTTTAATTCGCACCTAAGGAACGCTTGCATTATTCTACTCATTTTAAATGCAAATGAAATCAATTATTACATATTGATTTCAGCTGTGTATGAGGATTTTACTGTTCTTAATTACTACATTTGAATATTTTATTTGTTTTCTTTGCTAATGGTTCAGTAAACTGAACTGGTAATTGTAAACAATATTGAATTATCGGTCTTCAATTGGATTAATACGTGCGATTTCCTGTACAGAAACAATTTGCATTTTAAAAAAGGAATATTTAATGTGCTTTCTTTCTTGATCAGAAATTACAATCTATGAAAATGGCAGTGGAAAAGCTGAAAAATATTTCTAACTTATTTTCTGGAAGCAGAAGACATTAAACAGATATTAATTATTCTTAACATTTATTTTTTGTTAAAAGTTGCAATCAGTTTAATTTTTAAATGGGTATATGTCAATAATTTAAATTTCATTGATGTTTTTTCCAAGTACAACAAAAGATAAATAGAAAGAAACTTTTAAAAATTATAATAATTTCATCTTCCACCAATCTTATAACAATAAATTTGTTAAATATGAAAATAAACGGTGTTCAAATTTACAAGAAAAAGCGACAACAAAATTATTGAAATTCCAGTTTGTTGGAGTTATGAATTTAATTTTTAGTTTAATAAATCTTTTTTAAATTTATGTTTTTTAAATACTTATACATTTGACTTGAAGAAAAATGTCAATCCATTGCCTCTAAATTTATAACAATATATTATAATGCAATTTGATATATTTTCGGTTTTTTACAGACGATATTTATCATATACATTTTTTTTTATTCAGATATTGAAAAATACTAGTTTGATTGTATTCAACTCATTACATTTAATATTCTTAACTATATTTCGTACCATGTTTTCTGTTGAGAAAATCTAATATCAATCAAATGTTTTCAATTTTTTTCCATATTCGTCAAGATTTTATCCAATATTCGGCAGAAATCTGCAATCAATTGCAAGGATCACAAAGCAAATTTCATTCGTTTCGCTATTTTAGATTTATCGAGTTCACATACAGACAGACACAATTTTAACAACAACAAAAAAAAAGGGTTTTCGGATTCAAAAAGGTCTGAAATCTAGAGATTCGCCAAAATTTCGAGTTTGTAATTTTTGACAATTAGAACTCTTTCCTTATGTAAATGAGAAAATACAAATTGAGCGAATGTCGATAGCTTTTAGTTTTAAACAAGGAAAACCATAGTTTAAAAAAATTAATTTCATAACTATAGAGATGACAAAGGGGGAAAACCATACAAGTATATCTTTTTCTTTGTAAGGGATTATTTTTAAATCATGGCGCAAGTAAATTATAAACTGGTTAGATATTACCTATCAGACATTTTAATATTCTCAATGTACTTGAAATTGAGTATTCATTTTCTCCACTGTAAGAGTTAGCATTAAGTTTTGCATGATTTCACAGACTGATTATTTATTTATTAAAACTGATTATCAGTAATTTTTTCTTTATTATTATTCATCAAAATTTTAAAAAATATATTGATGTTATGCATGTTTTGTATTTCGAAATTTCAGAATATTTCGCTGCAGTTCTTAAAGGAACGAAATTTCCTTTTGGAATAGAAATGGGCTTTTAAACAGAACACGAAAGACTAAATTGTGTAATAAATAATAAAAAGATCATTACATTTAACATTTATCAATTACCTATATGATATATACTTATTATTAATTAATTTTATAGGAATACTCAAGAATAGTCAATATAAGATTATGAAACATTATCATGAAAGGAGTTAAATATTTGGGCAAATAAAAATGCTTTGAATTAAAACATTTTTTCTTCAGTAAGAAAGTTTTTCAAGACGGAAAGAATTATATTCTTTATCACAAGATAACAAAATGATTAGTTATGCTTCAAACTTAAGTTATTAATACGTAGTTTACGAGACAATATAGCTTAATGAACTTATTAATTTACTGAAAAGAACAGTAAGTTTGCCAGAAACTGCTGATTTAATACATAAACATCCATGTGTAGTTACGCAGAAATATTAATTAATGTGAATCTTTCAATTAATGTGTTTTTCATCTTGATAATAAAGCATATATTTTAAGTTTTTTTATTGTTCATTTAGAATGCCTTGAAATTCTAAAGTAGCTGAAAGGCATTGACATTTGAAATGAATACTTGTTATTTTTACAAATATAAAGCAATCAAGAATCCATTATTTTCCAAAAAATTAATAAAATTTAGCTTATATCAAAATCTATTGATTTCATGCTTCAATATTAAAAAAAGCATATTACTTTTTATATGTTTTACAGAAGTTTATTCCAATATCGTTTTTACTTTTTGAGATTTAGGAACTAAAATTTATTCAAAGATATTTCTCATCAAAATTTTGGGAATAAAAAATGTTGAATGATTGGTTAAACCTCAGTAGCTTAAAAATCAGAACTGATTTCTCAGCATTTAATACAAGTAAATAAATGACAATTAAGATTTAGAGAAGCAAGACTTCAGAACAAATTTCATTGAAACTAATTATATTAATATTACGAAATATTTAAACCCTGAATTCTATGATAAACAGTTCAAAAACAATTATGTAAATAAATTATTTGTTTAAGGAATTAAATGCTAAGGTGCGTGAAATGTATGATGAAAATCTTAACCTTAAATCACGCAAGAAGCATTATATTGTCATTCGATTTCATGATTTAATCCTTGAGAGTGCTACTGATTCTTTCCTAGCGTTATTTTTAAGTAAAAGGAGTTCGTATTCGTGTTTACATTAAATTATACTTAAAGCAAGACGAAGGTCATTTTCGTTTTTTTAGAAATTTTATGAGTTTTAAAAGATAGATTGTCAGTTTGAATTTTGTCAACCATGTCATTATCATATTCTTCTACAAAAATAATCAGATAAAAAAAAACATCTTTATTTTAAGGAAAAAGTATTTTTTCTTGTTAAAAAAAAGAAAGAAAGAAAAAAGAACATGTTAATGTTTTTTTTTCTACTTATTGAAGATTTCAGTATTTGCTTGTTGGCTCCTCATAAAATGCTTTTTCCTTGTTTCCTTGTTTAAAAAGGAATAAAATAAATGCCTTTCTTTTATTCCAACTTGTTCCACTTCTTTGAAACTACAAAAATTCTCAGTATAACCTTTTAGTAAATAATTTTCATTTTCAAATTGAGGAAAATATTTTAGTAAATAATTTCTATTTTCAAAATGATGAAAATATTTTAAATTTAAAAGTTAATAAATTTAAATATTAAATTCTGAACTTTGTTTTATGAAATGATGTGAATTTGAAATTTTATGCTGGTTAAAAAAAATGTTTCATGCATGCAACATTCATAAATGTATTTTGAACAACTTATTTCTCTTTTTTCATATATACGTTTTTAACTTGAGATAACCTCTTTTTTTAAAGTTCAGCATATTTGCATAAATCGAACTTAGTGCTGTTTAAAAGCAAACAAGTAACTATTTAATGAGTAAAAAAAAATTTTTTTTCAGGCAAAAGTTTTTTCAATGTTTAATTAACTTAAATCAGTGGCATGACAGCTCATGTGGGCCAAAGGCCTACACTGACCACTTCTGCATTCTTGACCTAGGAGCCCTGGGGTGCAAGGCATATGCCCCCGTTAGATGGTCCGTCTAACGCGGAACCTCCAGTGTTTAGTTCCCAAGCATGCTTGGTCCTCAGTTTATACACCCACTGAAGGGCTGAAAGGCTGAGTCGACCTTACCCAGGACGATGATAGTCGGACCTGTGCTTTAGGAGCGCGAAGCGCTACCTATACGCCACCGAGCTTATCAACGTCTAATTATAAATCATTGATAAAAACTTATGAAGTAATGACATTCATATAATAAAAGAATTCCTTATTTGACTGAATTGCCAAATGAAAATATTTATTCTGAAAGCATTTGAATTTTCTTAAATACTGGTGGTTTTCTTTTTAAGCAGATTCTTTGTGCCGTTAAACTGATAAAGGATTGCAGGCTATTAATACTTTGTCAAGTATAACTAGTCATGCTCCTATTTGTTCCATTCTGTTTAATTAAAACAGCATTTATAAACACAAAGCATCTACTTAAACAATTTTCTGTACAAGCATGGATGCCAACCTTGATCTTGAGTCATAATTGATTAGTAAATAAAACCTTGTTATAATTAGTTATGGCCTTATTATAATTAGTTATGACCTTGTGTCATATGTATTTAATAAATAAAATACATATCAACACAAAGTTACTAAAAGTAAAAGAAAGTAATCTAAACTAAATCATTAATATGGCAATAAAATTAAAAATGCGTTGAAATGCGAAAATAATTTGACCAGTTTATTAAAAAGGGGCTATCATAATTAGCATTATCTAAATTCCCATAAGCCTAAATCCACCATTGCCTAAATATTTTAAATATTATGCATAAACCAGATAAAATCTATGTTGCTAAATTCCTTATGTCAGTTTTAGATACATAGGTAGAAATAAATTTCTTAAAGCGTTAAATTTCTTAAAACGCCGTAGAATTGCAAATACCAAATTAAACATTTATTTTCAATACGCAACATAAATATCTTATAATATTTTTCGAATCTCATCAAATCAGATGGCTGAAGTGAAAACAATTATGCATCTACATAATCAATATCTTTCTAATAAATGATAGTGTGTATCCTCGTAGTTTTGTTTCGCACAATTTTCTGAGGTATTAAATGGAAGTTAGCCTTGATTAAATCCCGCTTCAAATGCCGTTCACTGAGTTACCTCAATGTCGTCTTTTGTTCGGTTCAGGTTTTCGGTGTATATTTGATAGCTCCAGCCGTTAATGTGTCTAGCCACAATTCAGCTTTTAAACAAGGACTACTGCTTACTTTTCTGTCGACTGGATTCTGTGGAAGTATAGCTTAACTTTCCATTAGCTTTATTTGTAGGAAAGAATTTCAGCTAAAATGGCCTTTATTTTTTTAAGTATAAACAAGTTTGCCTTAAATGGAGAAAGAAAATTTCAAATATTCAGAATTTCTTTTTTCTAATTCACAATTCCGAGTTGTTTTCAAAAATAATTAAAATATTTATAATTATTTTTAAAAAAATCCTTTATTTTTTAATATAAATAAGCTTGCCTTAAATAGAAAAAAAATCAATTTTTTTTTTCAAATGATCAGAAATTTTTTTCTTTCTAATTCACAATTTCAAGTTGTTTTTCAAAAGTAATTAAAATATTGGACAATCCCTAATTAATTAAGTGGATAGAAAAATTAATTTTTATGTTCTCTTTATCAATCCAGTTGTGTAATAAAAAACTGGCACATTTAAACGTTTTATATATATTTTTTTAATGAAGAAAAATGTTTCGATCTTTTTGAAGTCAGGAAGTAATTGATGATCATTAAAAATATGAATTGATTTTATAAATGAATAATTAATGATATTTTGCTTATTAATTTATTTAATTTTAATTATTACATGATTAATCAATCTAATTTTATTCGAAATGCGAATTTCTTTATTAGAAAAGTATTTTTCTTTTTTTTCTTATACAATATACCTTCTTATTACAATATGAAATCAGAAATCAGACAGAAGTCAGACTACAAAACTACTGGATTAATAAAAGCGTCGAATTAGCAGAATTTCATTAAAAAAAAGCTAAACAATATCAGAAACTTCGAGCGAAGCATGGTAATATAGTAATATTTAAAATTTGATTCTTAATTTTATTTTTAAAACTCGCTCTTGGTTACATAGCAGCATTAATGCGCATACAAAATATTTATTTATTATCGTTATAATATTTGTGAGAATAAAAACAAGTCAACACCGCAATAAAAGTATACATTTAAAAACATTTTTTTTAAAAATTATAAAAATTACAAAAAAAATATGCATAAAAAAGCTGTCATAACTGAAAACCATATTTTTAGAATTTTAAAGTGATCGCGAATGATTCTTGAACAAAATTAGGTTTGAAATTTATTGATGAAAAAAACTTTAAAATATCGATTTACTTTTAAATAAATATCTAACTGAAATTCTTAAAAAAACCTTGCATTTGTTCTCTAACGAATAATTACCTAGTAAATTCGATAACTCTATGGCTGCCTTACAGAACATTTTAAATTACTTTTTTTTAATCATATATGTCCCATGAAGCCTGTGGAAATTCTCAGACTATACATAACAAATATTAATATACATAACAAATAAAATATAATTTTAAAAATTATTGTTTACGTCATGTTAAGGCACCTAAAATCAACATGCAGGGACGTGTTTTTCTTATAACGTTCCACACTCGTTCTGCTGAAAATGCCTGACAATAAAAAAGGCGGATTGAAACACTGCCGTATTGCTTAATTTCGTCAATATCTTAGAAAATTTCCTCATAATAAAAAAATTGATTAAAAAAAGATGAATTTGAAATATATGGTAGAGACTGAAACTCTGCTACAAGACTTTTAAAGAAATTAATAGATGGCTTAGATTTCAGTCATTCAAATATCAGAAAATTGTCAACCACAAAAGCTTTAGGCGTTGTAAAATAGTGATTTTGTCTTCAACTTATTTGAATGTTTACTTTAAAAAACAAAAATTTTCTGTACTGCAACTATTTGGTAATTATAATAAAGAGAATCTTAGACCATGCACATTTGTAAAATGAACTAAATAAATACTGCAACACAAAATAAATGTTTTTTACACATTGAGTTGATTTCAAACATGTATTTGTTTTTGTATTTCGGCGCGATGATGTATTGAATAGTATACTTAAAATATTCATGAAAAATTGGAATTAATTTAAAAGTTACGATTAATTTATCTAATTATGACAAAAGTAGATGAAAAATTCATTGATTTAATAAAGGTATATCCGTAATAAATTTATATCTTTGTAACGATATTATGTCAAATTCATCTTATCCGTTTTCAAAAAAGTATATACTTTGCTTTATGCATGGTCTTTTCTAAAATCATTTATACTATTAAAAAATTCTCATTAACTCTCTTCTGATTAATATGCGAATCATAAATAAAGTTATTTTTTAAACTTTTATTTGACGAGAAATTTGAAAAAAAATTAAGAAAACAGTTAAATTTTCTTATTTGAATATCCAGCTATCATTAAATAGAAATCATTTAAGAAATTAAATGATTTCGTAAAAATCAAATGGCAACCGTACTTTTCGGAAAAATATTAGTAAACCTTTAAGAATTTTTCTTTGGAATACTTAGTTTCTATTGCCAATGTCTAATTACAAATAAGTTTGTGAAAAGCCTTTGACCGAATAACATGCTTTGAAAGTCATTAAACTTTCTAGTAACTACTTGTTCTTTTTGCTTCCACTTATGTTAATAAATTTTAACTAGATTGGCGCCACTCTACTCTTCGATCGCTAATCTGGTCAAATACAATGTATTACAGCGCGAATTCCTTTACATTCATGCAAACCTGACATGATAGAGTTAAAACTTCAGCTGACCTCATTGGTATTGCGTTTGTTTATTTGTTTTTACCTTGCTTTTAAATTTCCAGGTCAGTATTAATACACGAATGAGTCTCTAAGCTAAGTAGAAGTGATAGATATGTAGAAAGCAGAGATAAAATAATTTTCCGCAGTAGAAGTAATTAGAATGCATCTTTGGATTTCTCTGATATCCAGTGACTTTAAATAGAGTGTTTCATGTTGATTATGTAAATCTTTTGTTTTCAGCATTTCAGAATCCGCATACTAAAAAGGTGTATAAATAATGATTTTGTAAGTTATTTTCCTCAATGCTCCTTTGGCTTATTCTATTTAAATTATTAATCTTAATCAGAGTTCAGATTTTCTTAGATTACTAAGGGTAGCTAGTGTGTGTTTTAATGTATTTCTTCAAGATTACAAATTCGGAAATATAATTGTAAAATAATTACGATATTTATTTAAAAGTAATATTAATTAAATTGTATGAAGTCTGAACATTTTTAATACGTAGCTGTTTTATCTAATTTAATATTTTCTTTAAATGCAGAAAACTAGAAAAATATTTATTTAAATTATATGGCAGAACCATAAAATAATTTCGAAAATATTTGTAGCTAAAACTAATGACACCTAATATGCAGATTGAAAAAGGCGTGGGAAGATAAATTCCGCAAAAGAAAAAATGTTCAAGATGCAATCTCATGTTTCTTTTTTTCCTCCGGATGTTTTTGAAGGGTTGGTATCTTGAATCAGAAGTATCATATACACAAAAGTAACACCAACACACTGAAAATGCAGTCCTAGTATGATTGATAAAAGAATATTTCCTGTGAATTTTGTATTGTATATCATTCATTTCTGTATATTTATTCTTTATCAGGCGAACAATAATTAAATTTTGCATAAACAATTTTTCGAATGTAATTATTAATTTCATTGTTTTCATTCCGAAATCTCACCTATCGGTGATCTTTGATATTTTTTTTCCTTGTGAGAATTTTTCTTTCTTTTCTTTTTCTTTTTTTTTTTCAGAAATCAGCTCATCCTTTAGCAGTTTGTACAAGAAATTTGGTTTTATTCTGTTTATAAAGTTTAGTTTCAGATGCTTTCTATCAAAGAAAGTTATTTAATGACTTCGAATGTCTTAAGATATTTAATAACTTAAGAATCAAGATAGAAATATTTAAAATAAAAATCTCTATATTTGATTAAAAAATATAGGTTTATTTTGATAAGAAAACGAAGAAGCTTTTTGAAGCTTTTAACATCAGTGTTTAAATGCAAAATCAGAGTTACATGAAAGTCTTAATCGTCAGGAAAATTACTGATTGCCGATTTTCAGGAGAGTAGGCAGAGTGCTTGAACGTATGTTATATTGTGAAATATTGATCGAAAGACAAAAGGCAGACAAATTCTCTTCTGTTTATCTTATTATTCTAGAAGCGTGGAATATCAGTAGATTGACTAATTAGAAATATCATCAGATTATCTTAGAAAATGATGCAAAATAAAATAAGCTTTAATTTTATAGTGATATAAATGAGAAGTTGAAGTTCCATTACCGTATAATTCCCAATAAATGTACAAAGAATGAAATGACAAATTTTAATTATTTTACATTAAAAATAAATTTGTCTTATCTACAAAAGAAATACAAAAAATAATTGAATTTGTGAAATACAATATTTGGCATCTAATGAAAATTTTGCTTAATCAGAAGATGATATACAGAGAGATTTAATCTAGAAAAAAAAAACCCGCTTTTAGATAAAAGGAAAATGTTGAAAATAGAGCTCAAAAAGATAACAATTTTGTTAAAACTTATGTTAAAATACTTTAAATGATTCTTTCAAAATTTTTTTATTCTTTCGTCTGAATAATATCAACCGCTAGAAATAGGCAAAAATTTGTACTGAATTGAAATAGGTCAGAATATTTCGAATTTCATGCACTGTAATACATTTGCAGAAATACTATTGACACAAATTCATCATTTCTTACAACGATATTTGTTTCATAACATAATATTGATTGAATAATAAATTAATTGTTGTTTGCATGATAGTATAGACCTACTTTTGTACTTCCAAAAATCTTAATGCTCGGATATAAAATATCTGAAAATTTTAAACTCTATTTAAATAAGTTCAAGAGTTTTTTTTTAAATATAAACTATTATTTTAATGATAAATAATATTTAAATTTAAAAAGGAAGTTCTGTGTGCATCTTTAAGAATGATATTAAAGAAAAAAAATATTAAGTCTAATTTTGTTATCATTTTATTTTATTATCATTATCATCTTTTTTATCATTATTATTTATTGTATTATCTTTATTATTTCATGATTATTTTATTTTATTATCATTTTATTTATCATTTTTTATTATTTATCAAAAGTCATTTATAAAAAAAATGATTATTTTATGTTAATTTTAGATTTAAACAGCAAAAATGATATTGATCTCTAAGACAAAGAAAAATGTGTTGTGTAGTATTCGCTAATTTATGTCACACTGTCAGAAAATATCTGAACGTAAAAAAGGCATCATAAAATTTTATGATGCGGTATATTTTTTCTCCCATATGCTTTTTCAGAGCATTGCATCAGAACAATTTACCTGAATAAGTTAGACTAATAAAAAACCCCATCTAAACCATTCCATCTGCCATATAAAATCTGCGTTTTCACCTTTGGTCACGTGCTTTCTTTCCCCCAATAGCGTAACAAGGGCGATGAAAATACGACGATTTGTGTGTTGTTTTAAAGATAGCGAATCGGATAAAACTACGAAAACCGCACCCGTCTGACATGCTTATATTATTTTTGTTGGCCTCACAGAAAAACGATGACCCTGATGATTCTTTTGCAATTCAATAAATGTTTCAGTTACGAACCTTTGTAATTTTTTTTTCTTTACTTACCAAGATGCTAGACACAACAAAATCAGTTTCTTTTTTACATTTAAGCGAACTTGTGACTAAGATTTTGTTGTGATGAGGCCAACTAGGAGATGAACATCAGAGTTAGTCTTTTTGATAATAGGTAATCGAACGAAAATCACAAAGAAAAAAAAAGTACTAAGAAGTATAAAAAAAAAAGAATATTAACTATGATTCGAGCAGACTAACGATTCAATTAACAAGAACAAAAAATCCTTTTTATAAATATGAATAATATGTTTATTTCTGAATTAAGCCCAGAATTTATATCTTCAAAACAAAGTTTTATTTTTCTCATCGAGAGATTACGCAAAAGGTTAGATTCTCAACAGCTTTAATTTGTTTGTTTAAATCATATCCAGGAACTTTATTGACTTGCTCACCATAGCGATATAAAGGGATTTTACTGAAATCAAGAAAAAGGCTTTTCATGCGATATTGTAGCTTCACTCTGGGCAATTAAAAATACAGATATTAAAACCTAGAAGCTTGAAAAAGCTAAACACTGAGAGATTCAAAAACTAAAATTGGCTTGAGCCTAAATAGAAAAATAGATAGAAATAAACTGAATAGAAAATTATTAATTTTAAGAATGCAGATAAATTGAATTTATTACATTCATGTAAATACAAGTAGAATACATCTGAATATGTAAGATTTATATCTTATTACATGGTAAAACTTGGATAATTAGAGGCCAACGGGATTACAATAAAAATTCGAATTTAGAAAATTTGAGTCTCAAAAATGCTTATAGCAAAAGAAAAAGATTTTTTTTTAATATTTAAAAATCTAGTAAGAATTTATTCTTAATATTTGATGGTTTTGTAATAAATAATATATTAATAAATATTATATTTATTATATTAATATAAAGCCGATTAATAAATAAAAATCTATTTTAATAACGTGATACTAATTATTTTAAAAAAATATTTTTTTTAAAATAATTTTTAAAAAAACTAAATTTTACGGATGAATTATTGGTGTAAACAACGGATATGCAATCCTTTGAATAAAATAATACAATAAACTTCAAAATAAGCAGAATAGTAATTCTCGGTTGGCATGTCCAAATGAAAAAAAATGAATTTTTTTAATGATAATTAAAAAAATAATTAATGCTTGATAATACTACATGTGAATTTAATATTTTTTACATGATAATACTAC
>JAPMOR010024082.1:110066-231749 GCA_026543865.1 Argiope aurantia
TTAATATTTTTTACATGATAATACTACATGTGAATTTAATATTTTTTTACATGACAATATCACATGTTGATTTTTTTGATAATTTTTTGCATGATAATACTACATGTGAAGAAGTAGTGTTACATAGTAAATTATGTATTTTCCTCTGTATCGTTTGTCTTAGATAAACTATCATCTGCAGAAATATTTAAAATGCTTTCAACTATATAATAAAATTAAAGTATACATTATATTATTCATCCATATAAATATAAAAATAAAAGAGCTATATTTTATGTTTAAAAAATAAAAACAAATTAATAAATGTTCATATCATTCAATCAAAAATTCAAATTCTTCGATTTTCTAAACTGAATTAGATGAGATTTGAATTTTAATTAGATGTTTACATATAAACTTGCAGGATTTATGCTTTAATTATTCAAGTCAGCAGACTCATTGCGGATCACAGAAGTAAGATAAAGAGGAAAAAACTCATAAGAAACGAGTTCTTAATTTTATTACAAATACGCCGTGACGTTAAACCTGTCAAATACTGATATCTAAACGGGTGCAAATTTAGAAATTTAAATATACGGATCAAATGGTAGTTAAAGTGCATGATAAGAAACTGTTAAAAAAATTCATGATTTCGTAACGTGTTTTTGTCAGCGTTCGACTACGTTTGGATTTTTTTTTCTTTCTTCTGTAATATTGCAGCTGACTTTTCCGGGCAGGTGATTGCTGACACTTGTGTAAAAAATCTAGTTGACACGAAATGTATGTCAGCTGCTACTTAACTCTACAGCTTAAGAATATTTATTTCATCTGAAATGTTTCTACACATGTTTTTGAAATTTTTTTATTTTTTATACATTTTCAGTGTTAAATTATTTAAAGTATTTTTTGATAATCTATACTTATAATAAAGCTCAATGTGTGTGTGTGTTGGCACTCTACAGACCAGACCATTCAACCTACAGCTACCAAATTTGGCACGTGTATACCTTGGAGGCCGGGAATGTGCACATGGGGGTTATTTTTTCAAATTTTTAAATAGAATTTTATTTATTTAAAAATTAAGCGAAATTTTGACGTGTTTCTGCTATAACTTCCGAAAATATTACCGCACAAAAAAGATTTTTACATGAAGTTAAAGATCAAACATTTATCTTTTAAATGACACTAATTTTTTAATCTTAAAATTAAATTTCTATTTTTAATGAATTTTTAAATAAATATTTTAACTATGTTTTTCAATAATTTTTTTCGTAAAAAATAAAAATTAAGATTAAGCACGTTTCGCATTCATGGGAAAAAATTAGCTTTTTTCAAAGTGTTGCCATCACATTGATTAAAGCCCCAATTAAAAAATTAAATCTTTTTGGAAATGAAATCTGCAAAAATATAATTTTCAGCACGTGTTTGTAGGAAATGAAACAAATATGAAATATTATTTTTTCTAAAAAATAAATTCAAGAAAAATTATTTTATGATCTTTTACACTCTCTATATACAGGGTGTTTATTTATTCCCGGACCCATTTTGATTTTTAATAACTCATAAAATAATGAAGATATAAACAAACTTATGGCATTTATTGATGGAATAACTCATATATTTTCCTTTTCAGGTTTGAATATTTTTACTTTTGTAAATATCCTCTGCGGGTGTTTTTAATTTCTGATAATTTTATTTTCCAGTCTAAATATCTGTACTTTTCTAAATATCGTCTGCTTATTAATTGCATTTTTCTCTCTTTTGTTTTTGGCAACTATTGAAATGTTATGTTTACTTTTGATGTATTTGTTCTATGTAGTACTTTTGTATGTGATGTTTTATTCGAGCGGATATTAAGGAGAATGCATACACCACAAGAGAAAGCACAGATTTTATGGTGGTCATAGAGTTAATTTCCAATCAACTAAATCACTGGCTTTTAAGAGTTAATTTCCAATCACTTAAACTGACTGACTTATGAAAATTTGAATATCACTATTCAATAAAATATGGATAATTTTAGATTTTCCATCAATCGCTTCAAAGAAAATACGCCAATCAGCGCGCAGGTTTCTCAAGATTAATTGGCCTGAGATTATGAAAATGTTGAGTTTTTCTAAATTTTTAACATTCAAAACTTCATAAATAAGTCTTAGTTGATCGTGGAAAATAGAAACATTCATTCATTTATTTAAAATTTGGTGTGTACAGAATATTTCTCAGAATATGATACCTTACTGTTTTAAATTTAGACTTCATAATATTTTAAATATATTTATAGGCCGGAACAAAATATTATTATTGATTTCATTTCAATCCTTTTGAAAGCAAAACTAAAAATTGAATTTTATGCTGAATCTCAGAAATTTTTGTTGAATTATTCTTTGAGATATTACATAAATTATGAAAAATATTTTTTAGTTAACATAAGACTTAAATACCGAGCGATTCTGTTTGCAATACCCACATTCAATAATAACAATAATTAATAAATAACAATAAAGATGATAAATAAAATAAAATGCTTGGTTTTATTAAAAAATATCTTAATATTAATTATAATTTCATCATTTACATTTTAAATTAAAGTTGAAGTTTTGCCGGAAATGATAACAAAATAGCAAAATATATATAGTAAATTGAACGAAACGATCTAAACAGTATAAGTTTGGTATGACTATCAAAATTTGTTTTGTTTTGTTTGAGAATCCTTTAAGAGACCAGTTACTTAAAATATTTAATTGAAAATTGTAACGAGCGGTAATACTGGCGAACCGGCTGGTCGCCAAAACGGCTAGTTTAACAATAAATATAATTTCTAAAATCAGAAATATGTTTGTGATAATTTTTGCTTCGAATCTGATCATTTGGAAAATTACATTATATGTATTATTTATCGTTTAGAGTTTTCCTTGGAGCACAATTTTATCTCGTTATCAAGAATATTAGTTTTCTAATGCTTTATGTGTGAAATCATGTATGGAAAATGTTTTATACTAATGAGAGAATAAATTAAAATTTAAAATCATGCGTAACATATTTTTGGTGTTAGAAATTAGTCTTATTGGAAGAAATATTTGAAGACTATAAAATAGAAAAGGAAATACATTATTTTATCTCTAAGGAAGGTATTAGTTTTTCCAAAATTGAGTAATGTGATATTAATTGTGATGTGATATTAATTTATTTGTCAACAAATATTTTGAAGTTCTGTTGGAATTTCTGAGTAACAAAAAATATTCAATAATATAACAAAAGTCTTTCACTATTTTTTACAGCTGTGTAATGTAATGAATGGAGGTTTAATAATTGCAATATGATATCAAGTTTACAGTGAAAATAAATAAATTAAAGAAATATTCCACTATTGTTGTTTCCCTTTTTAACCTTCATTTACAAAATAATTTTTAAAAGATCAACTAATTTTCGCTGTTAACAATTTATACATGTGTGTCAAAAAGTTGCATTTTTGTAATTGTGAGAATATTTGTGATTATCTTATAATATATTTTAAATATCATTGGATTCATTTTGAAATAATTTCCCTATTATATACTCGTAGTTTTAGCCAACATATTGATTATTTTTTATTATGTTTAAGAGAAAAATAAAGGAGACATTTTAGCATCCATTCCATAAAAAACGAAAAAAAAAATACTGTATTCTAAATTATCTTAAATGGAGAAAGGTATGCAATAAAATATTTAAATTTCGAATTAAGTCTACATCAAAATAATTTAATTTCGATAAAAGATTTTCTTCTAAAGAAAAAACATTCTTAATAGTAAAAAGATTAAAGTTTTAACAGTTGCTTCATTTGTTCATGTTCAATTCCATTCGTTGCGAAGTATGCTATAAAATTTCAAAAACAATTAAATTTAATTTCAAATATTTGCAGAAATAAGCATTCCCTCTGGATGAAAATTTTTCATTTAAAAAAAAGAAAATTCAAAGAATGTTCACATAAGTTTAATTAAAATGATTTCATCTCACACGCATGAAATTGTATTTTATTTATTATTATTATTTGAACAATAAAATGGAAGATGAGTAAAACCATTTAAAAGTCCTTGAGTGAATTCACCATTGTTTAATTTCAGATATCACGTTTTTCAATGAGTTTCGCATGCTAATCTAATGAATTTCTTCCACAGATAATAGTGAATTAAATATTATTGGAAAAACTGAAAGAAAACATACATTGCTTCTGTCAATTTCTAACTCTACACAGAAGAATTTATGAACTGGATTTAACTAGCGATGATTGGTGTTTTTCTTAAACTCTGTGTTTTAGTATTTATTAAATTAACTGGGTTTAACAATCAAATTCATTACATTTAACATTAATAATTATATAATAAGGACACAAAATAATGGAAAAAAGTTTATGATATTAAATTAATCGTAAATAAATATAAATCTTGGCCAGGTTTGGTTGGCTCGGTAGAGCTTCTTATATTTTTCAAGTATACATTCATCACATATTTAAAAATAATAGTTGATAGCAAGCTATTTTCTATATATCTTTCATTCTCAATAATGGAAAATATTTATTGATATATAGATTTATTTTTAAAAAATGAAAAACCGAATTGTTTTAAATGAAATAATTGTAAAATATATTAATGATGAGGCACTAATACTGATGAGAGCTTGCAGGTATATTTGATGTTAAAGGTTAATCTTGAAAAGGCTCTATGTCTAATAGTTTCATAAAAAAAAAATAGAAACAGAGCAAGATCCTCAATTTTTTTATAGAAAAAGAAATTTTATTTGAAACAATTATAGACCATCTTATTTTATTTTTTAAATTTTATTTACTCTAAATGCTAATGAAATAAAGAATTTTAAGAAAAATACCATATTAATAAATTTAATAAAAACGCCCTTTTATCAATGTGTTAAAAAGAAGATTTTTTTCTAGCTTTTAGTTTTTTATTTATAATTCATTATTATAAATGGTATGAGATCTTGATATTAGTTTTTTCCCCTCTCAAATTCAAGGTAGCGCCACATGCATGAAATCAAAATTAAATTAATCGAGTAATTGTTAATTAAATTCTGGAGATATTGAAATTGTGTATTATCCTTGAAAATATATTAAACGTTCAAAATTAATGAACGGCAGCACGTCCGCAAGTGAGTAAAACAATGAAACAAAATTTGAACTCCCAAAAACAAAAAAAGTCAAATTGAAGAAAAATATGTATAAAAGTGTTTTTTTTTTTTTTACTTAGACAAATTAAAAAAATATATCGAATTACTTAAAGTCTTCTTTGAAATTCTCTCTCTCTCTTCTGATTTTATTCATAATACTATCCCGAAAAATATAACAGCACAAATTTTTAATGTAAAATTCAAGGACGAAATTTAATCGATGTTTTTCTGTTACATAATAATATCTTTAAAAAAATCTCTTATTCATAAATAAGGCATTTTTTTTTGTCTTCGGAAAGGTTACCAAAGTGAGCCTATATGTATAACATGATGAGACTTATTATATAACATTAACAGAGGATGTTTCGTTAACAAGTTATTGTGATTAATTCCACCTAAAATCTTTAGTTTTCTTTACTTACAAATTACATAACATGCCAGATAATGTTTCATATGAAAACATATTATTTTGATAAAAAGGGAAACAGGTAAAAACAGTTCATATTTTAATGCGTATAGAATGTTCTAGTTTTTTAAATTACAGTTGTTTGCGATTATAGACAACTCGTATCACTTTTAATGTTCCTACCATTTTTAACGTTTTTTTTAATTATTATTCTTTTCTTTATCTCTCTCTCTCTTTTTCTGGTTTTTTTTTTTTTTTTGCACAATTTTTTCTGCATTGTTTGGCAGTACCATGCAAACTGCATTGTATCTTCATTTTTTTTCCTTTCTTTTTTCCCCATGCTGATCTACATTTCAGAATTTTGTTGGGAGGAAAATTACTTTTTCTAGTATCTCGAGCGAAAATAAAAAAATAATAATAACTAAACATTCATAGTAATTTAAATAATACAATGGCATTTTTTGGAAGAAAAATATTTATCCGTTAATTTTTTTCTTCCTTGTGTTATTATTCATCAGAATTCCTTTTCTTCAAATGCTTTTTTATCTTTAAAAAATTCTATCCTTAGAAATTAAGAATATTTTATAAAATTGTTACAAAAACAATTTAATTTCCATACTTATGTAATTTAAAGGTATGTACTGAGCCATTACTTAAGAAAAAGTGTTATTAAAAGCAATTTTTTAAATTTTATTTGAATTTCTATTTCGACGTTTACAGCCAAAGCATTTTCGATCCTCTGTAAAGTGATCCACCCAAAAAATGTTTTAATGTGTAAATCAGAGGATTTTCGAATTAAAAAAAATTATCGAAACCGAAAAAAATGAAGCAGTTATTAATGTACAAATCAAACTGTTTTCAAGAATAATGCATGTCTAATTTGAAAAAAAGATAGCTAGTTTTTGTAGATTCATATTACCGTTTAAATGACATAAACATGCTTTATATAGCACTGAACTGCTCTAATTCTGATATTTCTCACAATTTATTCTTTATTTACAACATAAAAGGAAATTCGAAAACAAAAATGGAATTATAAATTACATAAGTATTATTATTATGTGAAAGGTAAAGCATATTTTCTCACTTGCAGTAAATATTGTAGCATAAGAGGCAAAAGCTTTGCTTAAACATTTTGTTAAACCCTTAATACTTTCCAGCTCTTGTATCCCTAAAAGAAGCCGTTTCAAAACTGAATGTAAAAGTTAATACACTTCAATCCAGTCTGGTTGAAAACGAAAATATTTCGTTTAAAAGCTGATAGGACAAAAAGTTTTACCTTGTTTCGTTTCGTATTCACCAAGGCTGCTGTCATTTACGCTTGGTTGAACAACCTATTGAGTTTTCTGACACAGATTCAGTCTGCTGATGACGGTATTTTCACTTGCATTAGTATTGTAGTACATGTGAATGAAGGGCATGTTGACAATTCACTGCCATCAGTTGATAGAAGTAAAAGCTCTATTGGATTATACTCTCCATTAGATAAAAAGAATCTTATCTTTTCAACGGTAAATAGGTAAGAAAGTATTATTAAAAGCACCTATAGAGTATTTTGCATAATTTATATAATTGCAGTTTGATATATTTATACTATTAATTATAAAGAAACTTTATAATTTTTACATATATTATAATTATAAATTTTTTATTATATAATTAAAGAATATTAATACATCATATTTATTTAGATTTTAAATTTAGAGCAATATATTTCAGATTCTTTTTAACCACTTACACAAGCACTTATGCTAGTATCATTTTATAATTAAAAAGACTTTAATTTTATATCAATATAGCGAAATTTGAATTTTTCCGTTATATATTGTCTAAAAAAGGAATGATTTCTTTTTAAAAAAATATTTTTTTTATAATTCAGATTATTAACATTCATATATTTTAGATTTAAAAATGCTTTATAATTTAAGCATTTCTTAAAAAATTTAATAAAATGCTGATATATATTCATATACTTCATATAATTTCGTACTTATGCTTCGAATTTAATAGAGAGTTTATATGTATCATTTATTAAATAATTGTAATAAGTATTCCTGAATTTTTAATTACAGTTGTTTTGGGGAGCCAACTAAATCTCTAAAAAAATAACTAGAATAAATATGCCTAATCCTATCTAAAACATTAAAATACCAATTCACACTCAGCAAAATATCCCTTTTCAAATATTTATTGAGTATTACATTAAAGATACTATTGCCATTTTATTTTGAAAAAATTTATCTCTAAATTTATTGTTATCATTTTTTTATTAAATATTCTTGCTAAAGTTCTTAAAAATGTGAAATTTTGATTAAATTTGAGTCTAGATAATAGTTTTTTAAAATGTTTTTAAATAAATATTTATTTATTTATTCGGTTGCCTTTATATTTCTTTTCGTATTCTATTTAGATAAAAAAAATCTACTGTAAATAATAATTTTTGTTTGCTTAAAAAACATCTATGGAAAATTTATTAAGGTTTTGAAAAAAAATACATGCGAAGATGTTTCAGATGCTTGATTACAGAAAGTATCAAACATTATAAACTGCTCCAATTCACGATAATTTCTTATGTCTTTTTTATGGAATAATTTTTCTACTAATTTCTTCGTTATAAAATTATTTTAAAAGGCCTCATATATTTAAAAATATTTTTAAAAATGACATTTGCTGAACTCTTTATGAGAAGGGGCGATTGTTTTGCAAAATACCATTCATATCTATATGCAGTAGACAACCTATTTTTCCCACCCAGTTTTGATCTCAAAAAAGGCGCTTTTGTTCCAAAAAATTTTCCATAACAATTGACACATGCTCATTTTCTCCTCTCTCTAATATTACAAAACATTTCTGAAAGTAAAACAGCTTCACTACAAGTGTATTTCCGTGTTATTATAGTCCATCGCTCCGCTTATCGATTTTGCTGGAACCTGCTGTGATAGATGCCTTTTGTGAAAGATCAACATTGTCTGATCTGAACTCACTGGTACATGCATAACACAGTTTAGATTTATTTAACCTCAATAGAAGTGTTTGACATGGGTCAAAGAATATCGTTCACCCTGTTCAAGACTCATTGTTTATGTTTACATAGTTTATTTCCACTGAATTGTTTTCAGTCGAATTTCAGAGGTGAGAAAGGCAGAAAGTTTCCCCCTTATCTCGCAGTTTGAGAGATTTATTTAATCCAATGATTTGTTTAAACTGCTGACTCCGATTCTGAATGGAGTCGAGCAGAAAAGTATTACAGTAGTGAAATTTCCCACAAGGCTTCAGGAGTTTCAGCATTCAAAATAAAGCAACCAAACATCCCAGATTAGTCCGTAAAATCTGGAATTTCTACTATTTCCCCAATAGTCAAAGAACAGGAGAGATCTCCCTTAGATTTTTTCAAACATTTTCACAATATAAAAAGCGCTTTGCACAACTTTGTCAAACAATCAAGAGAGTTGTAAAATTTGTCACAGATCTCCAGTTGGCAAATTTGCCACAAATGGGCAGGAACAGTGACGAATTTTGACTTTTTCTCCTAGAACAAGAATGTTCTGTTCTAGTAAGAATATTCCGATTCTGAGGGAAGTCGGCAGAAAAATACAACAGCAACGAATTTTTTTTTCTCGATGCCTCTTTTCTTTAGGCTTTTTAGCATTTAAAATGAAATGACAAAACATTTCGGATTAGTTTATACAGCCTGGAATTTCTATTATTTCTCCAATATTCAACCATCAGAATAGAAATCTACAATTTTGCTGTTAGTAATCGTATTTCATTCTTCTACCTTGTTCCACTTCTGAATATGATAACTACGATATTTTTTTACTCAGAAAAGTTCATTTAAAATCAAATTTTTAATTTTTTTAAATTTATCAAAATTTTGATTTTTTTTTTTCGATTACAAAAATTCTTCGTGATCGAGAAAGTGAAAAATTCCTCACATTTGTATTGAATATGTATAAATCTTCCTGGATTTCCGAAATTTAACTTATGAATAAATAAGAAAAAAATCTGCTTTCATCTGACTTTAAAAAATTTATTAAATAAAATACGTTCATAGTTATATTCTTAGTAATTGTAAATTAATATATATATATATTTTAATTTTTCAAAAATTAAATTGCTTTACGGAATACTAAAAACATTTTCCACTTTTCAAGAAAATATATCACATTTGAACTACATTCTTTATTTTAACTGGGAAAATACTGCAGTTAAAATATTATATACTGTTAATATATTAAAACTGAATATTTATTGTTATTATTCCCAAGGTTAGTTTTATTATTAACAATTTATCTGATCGTTAATTATATAATTACTGTCACTTAATTTATAAAAAGTGCTTACTAATAATATATTTATCATGCATTATTTATTAAAATTTTAAGATATTGAGCATAAATCCTTACTATAGTTTCCAGCTTAAAATTTATTTTTCTCTCAAATTGTATTCAGGCAGTGTTTCTTAACTCGAATTTTTATTGCGATCCCATAAGCTTCGAATTAAGCAAGTTCCACTGTATTAACACATGCATATTTATAAAGATTTACATTTTTTTTTCTTTTGTAAAAGTTTTACCATGGGAAATTTATCCTTGTCACATTTAACCATAAAAAACAGTTTGATGTTCAAAAACACAAGAAGCTTAATCTAATTTTTCACCTAAGTAAATATCCTTGAACGTTCTTGTAGATCAATATATTTGACTTGAACTGACATTATAAGGAAAAGGTAGATTGATGTGGTGCGCTGAACAGATTATTCAAATGACGCAAATAGGTTCAGGGATTTACGATGCAACTGAACCAGTTTGAGTGAAATATTTTGAGCATTAATTTTTTTTTAATTTGGCCTTTAATATTTAAACCAACAGATTTAAAAATATTCAATTATTCCAACAGAAACAAATTTTAACCCCCCGAATCTTCCGACTGTAGAAAAGTCGGATTAATCCTGTTAATGGGTCTTAGGTAATTTTGATTTTGTTCCCCTTTTTCTCCACCACTTTTCAAAATCAAATATCATTTATTGAATTTAATTTAATCTCAATCTGAGCAGCTTTTACTTAACAAATATTATGACAAATTGAAAAAAAATAATTAATTGCTCCTTTATTGATTGCTTTGTTGATCAAAGCAAAACAATCAAAAGTTTGTTTCAGAGTCCTGAAATTTTCAAATATTTAAACGAAATAATTGTTCACTTACAAATTCTTTAATATAATCTGAATATTCTAAGTTTGCTAGAGTTGTTGATTTACAGGTTAGTCCTCTAATTGCGCCAAAAACTAAACCGTGCTGAGCATAAAAAAATAGTTTGAATAAATCCGACTACATAGTTCCTCAAATCAAATAGAAGTGTACATTTTATTATTTCAAAATAAAGCTCAAAATCTCTAAACCCATATCCTGCTCTGTCTATTTGTTAATCCATAATTTTACTCCGAATAATGGAAGGGAAAAAAGTCAAGAACTTGACTCAAATAAATCAATATAGTACATCTTTAAACATATCTATACTCAAATGCCTCATTTCTAACTGAAAAATGATAGAACTAGTTGCCTTATATGATTTTGTTTCCTTCATTTTCGACAGATATATTATCAGATACGAAAGCTTCTTGGAAGTTACTTATGTAACTTTCTATTAAAACGTTAATTTCTAGACAGTTCTAATAATCTAAGATAGAATTATTATCCGTACATATAATTCTTCGGTACATTCTATAACGGAGGTTGGAGTTTAAACGCATCTCCGCCGATGTGAAATCTAACTTCTATTTTGGATTTAGAAACTCTGGCATTCCTTTTTTTTATGTACGAATAAAGTCAAGCATGAATAAAAATTAGTTATGAGATTAGAAACATCACACCTTATTTACATTTTTTTATGCTGGATTATGACAAAGATTAATAAGTTGAGGTCTGCAAATTTTATTATTTTATAATATGCCGATTCATTATATTCTCACTTCAAAGGACAGTTAGAAGTTATTTTATTATTTTCCTTTTAATTTTGTATTTGACGATACATTTTTTTTCTATTAGTATAACACGATTAGTTTAAAATCAATTTTAATTATTAGTTTTAAGTTAAATTTTCATGAAGATTATGTACAGAGAAGATCTCATTGCTTGGAAACAAATTATATCAAGAGAGAGAATTGCTTGATGGAAGGCAAAACAAAACTAAAAGAATAAAAATTAGTAAGGGATTACAAATTTCACATTGTGGTGGAATGTAGATTATTATGATCTGTGCAGGAAGCAACAGGATGAATGTTGTTGGAAACATTTCTTTAACAATCACATTCACACACTTAAACATACACTAACA
Source organism: Argiope aurantia (assembly GCA_026543865.1). Lineage (NCBI taxonomy): Eukaryota > Metazoa > Arthropoda > Arachnida > Araneae > Araneidae > Argiope > Argiope aurantia. Next base: position 121,943 of record JAPMOR010024082.1, read on the forward strand.
CAAAGACAAGACATTTACGCGCGCAGCTTAAGAGTTCAGCATCACATCTCATTCTACTTACAATCGCAATGCACATATGGGATGACCTAATCAGGCATCGCCATCTAGTATCCAAAAGAGAAGATAAGAGTAATGCAACTGCTACAACATTATATTTACATTTTTTATAATGGATTGTAGCACTAGTTAATGAGCTGAGATATACTGATTCATAATATTCTCACTTCTGTACAAGGTTACTGCAAATATTTTCTTGTAGTATTATCTTTCATTTGGCATTGAATTTTTTTTGTTAGTGGATAACTATTCTTTTTCGAAACAATTTTAGTGATTACTTTTGATTTGAGTGTTCGTTAACACTGTAGAGAAAAAAACATTCCACTACAAAAAAAAAACTTTTAAGGCTAATTTATAGTTACATATAAAGTGCTCTAAATGCAATAATTTCTTTTTTATTTCTTAAATACTCTATAAATATGCATGAGATTTTCTACAACTTGCATTATTTAACCTATGATAATCATATCCGAAAAATTGTTAACAGCTTAATTTCTCGTCTAGACAGACAATTAACTACAACATATATAAAAATGAAATGCAAATTAACTCAGAAAAACCCTTATTGCGACAGATAGCGTAATTTTCTTTAACAGTCAAGGATCAAAGGCACAACATACTATCACAGCATTTAATTATTTGGCTTAGTATGCTAGTAAATCTACAGTGCTTAATTTCATGCATTTGCCTAGATGATAAATAGTGTATTTTAACGTTGAAAATCAAGCTGCTATTTTGGGGAAAAAATGACTGATTTATAAATTTTATTTAAATACTTTTTAAACTTTGTTATTTAAAAAAAAATGTAAAATTATTGCCAACGACTATACAAAGTTTTCTCTGCAATCGTGACTCAATAGGTGATCTTTAAATTGTTAGAGATAAGCACATATTTTTATTTAGAAAAGTTTTCTTTATCGTAGGTAACTACGCTAAAAAAATCAATTTCTTGCGAAATTATGAATTTTTTTAAAATTTAATATTTTAAATGTTTGAACATGCTTTTTTAATAAAAGTATTAGAATTTTATTCTATTTTTTTATCTATTTTTTTTTTTTTTTGGAAATTACACTGATTTTTATAATTGCATTCTCATACGTTTTAATGCTGTTTTACATTTTTAGATACTATTTTCTTAAATTTTAATCGTTGATATGAATTTTTTAATGAAGAACCTCTTAAATTTAAATATAATACATATTTTTGTTCAAATTTAGTATAATAATTTCTCAATATGCCCTGTATTTCCTGAACTAGAGAATAAGTAATTTATTGATGGAGTAAGTAATTTATTCCTATTTTACAATTGTTTTAGTGCTCACAAGACGAGAAAAGATGAAAATTTCTTGTTATTTATTAATCGAACCTCAATGTTTAAAGAATGGATAGAAATATACTTTTTTTTTAGTTTGGGAACTAGATAATATATATTTTAATCTGTCTGCAAAATTTTAAGCAACTCATTGGAAAAATTTCTAAATTAGGAGAGTTTTGCTTCATACCTCTTTTTAGTCAAAGTAAGGTCTTTTTTTTCTAATTAGAAAACTTTTGCCCCTTAACTGGCACATTTTGATTTCATAGCTGTTTTTTCAATTTTTTTTATGGAAATTTTCAAAAATAATTATTTTCGAACGTTTTTCAAAAAAATTTATCCCGAGCGTAATTACATACCTTATGCTGTTAAAAATTCTTTTGCTTAAATAAATATATTTATTTTTGAAAAAGTTGAGATGATTCAATTTTTATATAAGCGCTAAGATGTATGAAGTAAAATATTCTTGAGAAATTAAAATTTTAAACGAAAGTGTTCGACTCTCTTGCCATCAAAACTGATCGGACTATGAAGTTTTGAATTTCTGTATATTTTGAATAATCAAAGATTGTCTCGAACAACCGCCATCCATCGACAATTGGATGCTCCTCGAGTCGGGGATTGAAAAAAATAGTTGATGAATAAAAAAACAGCGAAACGCTATTTTCTGATAATACCTAACAAAAAGTCACCTTATAATAATACATACATCTTTTTCTTTTAAGAATAATTAATTTATCAATTCATATTTAATAGAATTCTTAAAATATTTTTCATATTGCTTCATAAAATATTCTAAGCTCTAAAAAATGAATTTTACCAATTTTTACCAATATTTTTTACCAATGTGTTGTTTTATTTTTAATGTAAATTTTTTTTGTATATTATACTATAGCTATAGTTCACTGGTTCTTATAAAATTATTCAGAAACTCTATGTTAGGGGAATCTAAATTTTTTAACACTGCGATCAAATTTGTAGGAACCAAAACTTCATCCTAAGGCGTATTGCATTTTTTTAGAAGAAAAGAATCTGTTCTTTCGGGAAGAGATTTATAGGCCTAAAAGAAACATTTTAGAAAAACACACATTTATCATTAAACATAAATATATATATATATTTACAAAATAACTACTTTTTTTACAAATTTATAAATATTTATAAAAATAATAAAGTATCAATAGACAAATGAGAGTGAACTACGTCAAAATTAATGCATACGTAATCGGAAATGAGCTTTCATTATGAAAAAGTAAAGAATTTCTTATTAAGTAGGTGGAACTGAGCTAACACGAATTATTTATTTGGTAATTGCACGTCCTTTTTCTCGCATTATTACCATGTAGTTTGATGAAGATTCTAAGCCCATAAATTATTGAAAGATGTATTTCATTCAAGATCTCATCGCGATTAAAAATTAGCTCAACTCACCAGTGGGTCGCAACAGTTCGGGTGCACCTGTTCTATAGGATGCTTTAATACCCTAATTAAAAAAATTAAAAAACTGACTCACTTTCATTTATTTATTTATTGCAGTATGGTAGTTCTATCTCTAGTTCTTACCCATTCTCTTTACTTAATATCTCATAATCTAATTACGTCAGCGATAGTAATGCCATTTTAATAAATTATTCAGACTAAGTACTTAATATAGTTCAATTCCCTTTCTCCTCGAAATGACGAGCAGCATAAGAAGTAAATTAATCAGTACTCGTAAGAATTGATTCTTACTAATTAAATGTATAATTTTTCCTTTGCTTCTTTGCAATTTAGATACAAAAATATTTTTTTAGAATGTTTCCTTGAGATTTTCATTATCATATTTTCTTTTCATAAATAAATAACAATGGTATCAAGCCTAAAACCCCTTTCATTCACGTATGGCAATTACTCGGTATTCTAATGATTTCCTCAATAAAATTTTTAAACGATAATTTCGCTGGAAAGAAAAAAGTACTGAAACAGTATTCGTTAGAGAATTATATTTTGAATGCAATAACAAAACAGGATGACGATGAAATAATCTTATTCTCAGCAGTACCAACTGTGTCTAGACAACGCACTCATCTTACTATAAATAAAATTTTCATCTTTGATTCGCTTCAATCAATCACATTTGCGATGCAAGTCCCCCCCCCAACTCTTTTTCTTTAGCTTTTATTCGTAAAGCATAAATGTCTTATTATTTTTCAATATTATTTATTCAAATAATATTTTGAATTTTGAAAACAAAATAGAAACTTTCCTGTATCTCTTGTTAGTTAAAGATGTGTTGAACTCGAACATTTTATTAGAATTATTGGCTACAGAATTTTATGAAAAGTGAAACTAGAATAAAGGTCAGAAAAAGGAAGTCTGCACAGATGTCGACAGAAATAAATTGGCAGGCACGCACTGCCGTTATGTGAAAAAAAAAAATGCAATCATTGGGAATTTAAACAATAGCCGTGATTGTTAACGCGTGCAACCTGTGGATAGTAATTAAGTCCTTGTTAACATAAAGGAAAGAAATATAAAGGAAATTAGTAACAAAAAATTTCAGATACCGTACATTTACCGGATGGAGTGATGAAACAATCAATAGAAAGATTGACTTTCGAATTTGTTTAATCTTCTAAAGAGGTGACACAATTTTCTGGGAATAGTTATCGTTATTTCAATCCTTTCATGTGAGAAAGTAAAGTACATAAAGATATTTAAATACGTTTATGCCATTCTTTTTTTAAAAATTAATTGCTGCTTCGACATATTTGCAAATTTAAATGTCGAAAATTATCTCAGAAAAAGTAAGGCAGACACGATCATGTGAAAGGTTTAAAAATTAAATTGAAGTATAAATGTGTCTTTTAATGTAAAATGAATAAACTGAAATTATTTTAAAAGTATTACTTAACCTTATTATGCGCTTTTTTTATTTTCTTGCATACGAAGTGTAGAAAAAGTACGGTAATCAGTCAAATTCAGCGGAAAGCTATCTTCGAAACTTTCTCTTATTTACTTTCCAATAAAAGCTTTATCCCCCTTTCTTCAGATAAAATTGGGGACCCTGGGTAAGATCACGAATACCTTGCATGATATTAGTGAACAATAGTTATGAAATATAGATCTTTAAGAAGAATACAACATTTTTACTAAATCTTATAGTGAGAATATATGTTTTGGACATATTTTTGTTAGCCGGTTGACATCAAAATTTAACACAAAGCAGCAGTTGGAGTCCCAAGGTAACATATATCATTTCATAACGTTTATGCATTATTGCGTTAATATGCATGGGAAAATACAGACAGACAGACAAGTTTGACAAGTTTGTTTCAAAATTCGATGTATCTATATTTTAGACACTAAATCTGTGCTCTAAATTTTATTTCCCCAGCTCATTGACTTTATTATTTTTTTTGGGGGGGGGGGGGTTATCGAGTTCATTTGTATTCGAACAGCCAGCCAGACAGACTTTTTGTTAACGGATTTCATTCAAAAAAATTTTAATATCTACAAATTTGGGCGCAATTCCATACACCAAATTTCAGTTCAAAGCATTTTTGAGTTATCGTGTTCACATGCATAGACACTGATTGACTGAGAAACAGACAGACAAAAAGACATCATGCCAAATGCATCTTTTTCTGATTGAGGGAGATCTGAAACATGTAGATTCGTCAAAAATCTCCAGTACTTCTTCCATACTTCGTGTACGAGAAAATAAAGATTCGACCCCGAGATTTTGATGAATCTAAACGTTCCAGATCTTATTGAGTTCTAAAAACACATTTTTGGTACAATACCTGTCCGGAGTCTATATGTGGTCATGAACTCTTTGAGCTAGATGGGTGAAATTTGGTATATTTAGAGACCAAATTTGTAGATTTCTATCAAATGTTAAACAAAACCCATTCAAAAGAAGTTTGTTTTGCTCTCTCGCAGTTCAAATGCAAGTTAAATCGATAACTTCGAACCATAAAGGGCTAGATAAATTTGGTATATAGGTTTTGAATCTTAAATGTAGACTATTAACGTTAGATCACCGCCAATATTTCGTAAAAATGCTGTCCAATACTATGCAACCTATTTTATGCATAAAAGAGACAGAGACCTTTATTGGAAAGTATGCGAGAAAATTTCGTGGAAACCACACCTGTTTGTTTAAAAAACGAATATTCAGATACATGTTTCTTATGATATAGGTATTGTATTTTCTTATCAGTCAAAAGCAATGGTGTCATTGCATTTATATGGCAACCATAAAGAAAATGGAGATAAAATTTTCATATTAAAATACTCTAGCCAAATTGAAGCAAAGATTTAATGGAAACAATATTTTACACACTTTTATTTCATTTGATTTATTTCATGCTTACATAGATAAAATTTTGCATGATATTCTTATTTCACATCACAATCTATTAGAATTCTGAATTTTTTTTTATATTTGTATGTTTCTCGAAACAGTGCAATGCCTCAATAGTTTTCGGATCAAAGTTATTGGCTAATTGATTCATTTAGTTTAGTTTCACTACTTTGTATTTGAAAAATGAATTTCAAGATTTCATTATATTTCTAATAATAATTCATAAAGTAAAGACGAAACCGTTAAAAAAAATAGTTCAAATAAAAAATCTACAGTTTGTTATGCTAAGAAATATATTCTTATTTATTTTATTATATTCCCTAGTATTTTTGCTCTTTTATTTTGGAAGACTTATTTTTTACCGGCAAAATTCTAATTTTTTAAAAGTAAATATTAATGAGTTCTTTAACGGTATAATGAGCTCTTTATTGGCACACCCTATATTCATCCATCTTACTTTATTATTCCTCATTTTTTTATTGCAATTAAAAGTAATAATTTCAATTTTGGAAATATTTATAATATTTTCCAATTTATTTAACATATTATATTTCTGGATTGATTGATGATTTTCTTTTCTGCTGCGAAGATACACTAAAGTTAAATACATATATCTATTAGCTGGTTATGCAATTTATTATATTAATTCGACTCTCATTGATTTTTTTTTGTAATCGATGAAAATTTTGTACCAGCTACTGTATAAAACAGTGATACCGTAAAGACTATTAGCTATTTTTTGTGCCATACGAATTATACATATATTATCAGAAATAAGTCTAAGTAAGAATATATAAATGATTCAAGAAATTCAATTTGATAGAAAGCGGTTGAATCGAATCGGCCTTTTCAATAAAAATTGCAAGCAAATACAAGCTTATGATAAAGATACAAAGTTCCTTTTATCAAAAACTAAAATCTGCATTTGTATGTGCTTCTGAATATAACGATAAATAAACGGAATTACTTTCAGAATTTTCCTTGTTTAGCTAATGCTTACCCAATAATTCTTTATTTGTTCAATTCGATGTGAAGCATGTGTATCTACTTATAAATAACAACAAAAGAAGAACTATTAGTCATAAACTTCATCACGTTATTTCGGAAACTTGTTATTTATCATTTTTAGACAATGATGAAGGGCAAACATTTAATTGCTTTATTCCTTTCATGTAAAAATCAGAGTATTTTTAATCCAATCCAGCTGTGAAACTATATTTTTCTTTTGCAACAGCTTATTACAACTTAATAATAATTTATTGTTCCCTCAGCAAAGGAAATAATAGCAGATATTTCTTTTCTTTCTAAAACCAATTGAAACAGCCTTTAATTGACATTTGTTTCTAAGGAAATAATGCGAATTTGAAAGCATAACATTTTTATGCATGTATATCTATTTGAGCATATATTTTCACTATCCATATAACTTGTGTCGAAATTGTAAATGTGTCCGAATAGTTAGTATAACAGCATTTTGAATATTTTATTTTGAATATTTAATTTCAATTTCAATATTTTAAAGATTTCTGAGTTTTTCTCAGGGGGAATAGATAGTTCTATATCTTTCCAAGGTTGGAATAATTATTAGAATTTACTTGGTTCCAAAAAATATTTTCATTTGGGTTTAAAAAGAATGAGAAACGGATTTTTTTTATTTCTTTTGTTTTTAACAGAGTTTAAAATAGTTGAAAAATATCTTTTTGATCAGACATAAACACTCTGAATTATTTTTCAGAGGTTAGCTCTTCTAAATTAAATCGTTTTACCTTGCTCTTCTCTCTATAAGCTATGTTATTGCATTAAAATCGAATGAAAAAAAGTTAAGAAAACATGTCATTTTTTAAGTTAAGCTGTCATTTTGACATTAATAAGCTCTTCTTTCTTTTCTAGTTGCCAGCATTCCAATGACGGCAGGTAAAGAGAAGGCCGTAATGGCCATGGACTCGGAATCCTTAGAGACCGAAGATCCTGAAGAAGTGCCGGAACGTGGACACTGGACAGGACGATTCGATTTCCTTCTGGCGTGCCTGGGGACAGCTGTTGGACTAGGGAATGTTTGGAGATTTCCTTATCTTTGCTACAAAAATGGAGGAGGTAAGACTGAACGCAAATGAACTTAGAATGTAACGCAAATGAGCTTAGAATGTAACGCAAATTTTTATTTTTCTTCTCATAATTCAGTACTATATAAAAGAGAATTAAGATAATACCCGTTTAAAAACTGATCCGAAATCTGCTTCAGTTTATTGAAAAGATAATCTGTTCAATCATGATATTAATGGAGTCATTTTAATTTCATATGAAGCATATCATGCATGTTGTGTAGATTTAATTTTGAATCTCACCGGAGCAATCTTCCTAGAAGAAAAATCTATGACATTATAGTCCAGCATAAGAACAAGTGTTGTTAAATGCTAAATGATACTTGTAGTTGCTTTTGAAAAGTGACTTACTTGAATAATAATTTCAGTGAATCAACCTACTTTACTGAATACTCTGAATATAAATAACCAGACCACCGCCGATAATAAACACTGAAAGTCATTCATAGTGTCATAATCCAAGTGTTGTTAGGTATTAGATGATGTTTGTTGTCACTTTTGTTAAGCGATTGTGATATCATATGATGTTGATAATAATCGCAAAGAATCAATCCATCTCTCTCTACTTTGTTATAAATAACCATACTGACATTACTAGTAACAAGCACTAAATGGATCCTCCCATGGTCAAAATGTGCATGCTATGCATATTTTAGAAGTTTCTAAGGTTCTGAGAGCAATGAAACCTTAACCAATCTCGTTACCAGTTAATAAGAAGTGAAACTGATTATTCATGCAATAGCTTCTCATCTCCGAAATCGAAATGCCCCTCCTATCGAATTTACATTAATTACAACAATTTTTTTATCATCTCTATTCCACTTGAGTTGCATACAGCCTTTTTCTTATAATCTCAATTTAATTTCTTAATAAGTGCTGTTACTTTCAGTATATTTTTCGTTATGTAATTATTATGGATAATAAAGTTTCTTCTATAACCACGCCACTTTTTATCAAGCTCCAACTGCTGCCTATATATTGAGATATTGTCATCACTCTGGCTAGATCAATCATCCTATGGTCTGGATTTTGAGTGTTAACTAAAGTGTTTACTCAATTTAGGGGGGGGGGAATTAAGAGCTCTGAAATTTCCTTTTTTGCCAATTCTATATACAAGAAGGAAAATTATTTCATTTATTGCTCTACTGTCCTTGACGTACATCTTAAGAATGCCTGCAATTCCAAATCAACAACGATTTGCAAGATTCATCGATCCATTGTTTTAATACCGTATCTTTTAAACAGTACCGACAGTTGCATAACTGAATGCCTGAATTCTTTGCTCATTTTCAACCGACAAATTTATAGATCTATCTTATCTCAGATTTGCAATCCAGATGAATTATTCATTAATTATATATGTAAATAACAAGGAGTTTATTTGTTTATAGATGTTCTCTTTTATTATGATGCAATTTTGGAATAATTTGTAATTCTTATGAGTATGTATTTTTTTCTGCTAATCCCTATAATACTTTCAGTGAAAATTCCCTGGAGAACGTATTATGACACTGAGAAATAATTAAAAGAACTATTTTTGTTTGTTTTTACACATCAATACACATATTTGCAAGAATGTATTCAGCTTATCTAGAAAACAATTAATTTGCTTAGTGTTGCATTGTATTTTGATACAATGAAAAGTTTTCGTGTTACAGTGAAAGACGGAAACGTACTTGGGACAATTTTAGCAGTGCGGCAGAAAAATGTTTGCTACTTGGGACACATTCAAATTAACTTACTCTTACTATGTGAAATTCATATTAGCGCAATGTCCTGTTCTTGGAGAGTTATGCAATTTCACATTATTTTATTAGAACGCAGTGTTATAAGAAGTTTAGTTGTGCATCTCTGCAATTATAATACTCCTCAATATAGGCCTTTTTGAGATTTTTTTGGAAATAATTATACAGGAAATACATTTTACTAAAAATTCTTGTTGTTTGACATGTTAAGTTGTTTGTTTCCAAAATTTTAAATAATGAGCAGAGTTTTATTATGACAAAATTATGTGTAATTTTTATCCAATATTGCTTAATAGATTTAAATAAAATGTCGAAAATAAAAATTTTACTACTTTTTTTTAATGCGGGACTAATAATAAAATGATTGGTACTTATTGTCGTTAAATGAATTTGGTATATTTGTCAAAATCAGAAATTAGCTTTTGAAATTATAAGTTTGATATCAAATTTTAAAAAATTAAAACAATCAATAAAAATATTTGATTTAATCATTATAAGTTTTGATGGAGTCAATGATTTCCTGATTAAAAATATCTAAACAAAATAAAACTTATGTTTCGAATTATGAAATCAACTCCTTTAAAAGATATTCAGGAAGCCATGTTTATAAAGTGGACAAACTAAATATTAGAGAAAAAACCCTACACCCATTAAGAAAAGACAAATTAAAGAGGAAAAATTAAAAAATAAAGTGGTTTGTTAAATACTCTTTATGAAAATAAACAATGAAAGATCTAACATGTTTCAATATTTTCTAAAATTATTGCAGCAATATCATGCTAATGCTATCTAATAATGCTATCTAAAATTATATCAGCAATATCCATTTTCAAAATAATAAATAGGCTCCCCTTTTAGAGATTTGACTCGCTTGAAGATTAGCTCACCTGAAAACAACCTGAAAAATCCCGATTTAACAAAACCTGCTTTTTAAGAACAAAAGAGTTTAAAACTTATACATTTCCAAATGAATCTAAAAAATTATATGCAATATTTCCAAAAATGAAAAATAAATAAAAATCAGGTTGCTATGAGCAATTCTTGCAAAATGAAAAAGCATATACAAATAGAAATGAAAAGAAAATGAATGAAAAACACATTTTGGCACGAAAATTAGATGTCTTATCAATAAAACAACTCGAATGATTTTTATGAAACATTACACTTGTTATATAAGTCGCAGCCCGCTTTATTTTGACAACATATGCTAGAAGAAACAAAGTAATGTCAGATGCTCATCAACAGTATAATTTTGCATAGATGTACAATACAGCTGTACAAAGAAATCTGGAACCTATAAATTATTTAAGACAACAGAATGAGGCCCAAGCTATTTATAGATGGCACGGGAATCCTACACGACATCCTACTGGAAAATCAACGCAAAGTATACATTATGATACAAAACCTTGGATCAAATATCGCTACACATTCGCCTATTTTGGTTCTTTTTGACCATTTTTAATTGCTAAATTATAATTTAGGAATAACCATATTACTATATATTATAACAAAATATAGATAACTCCAATCCTTTTACTATGGGAAACTTTAAATTTCCAACATATATAAACTAACTATGTTCTCTATGGAAACAAAATGTTATATTCTTCTACAAAGAATTCATCACAGATGATTAAGCATGTTTCAAAGTCCATAATTTTTATGTTTTTGACAGATTTTTATATATTACATCAGATGGATGAAAAATATATTTTATTAAAAAAATGCATGGTTAATAGTCTAATGAATTTCCTTTCAAAATACATTATGTTAACAGGAAAATTTCTCTCGTTATAGGGGCTTTTGTTCTCGCTTACGTCGTAATGGTGTTTCTCATTGGCATGCCAGTTTTCCTTCTGGAATTAACAATGGGCCAATACAGCGCCTTTGGGCCATCAAAAGTCTTCAGCTCTATTGCGCCGATATTCAAAGGTAAGAAACTAATAGTAATGGCAATAATTTTATATAAATATAGCAAGCCCAATTAAATGGTGTACAAGATTAAGGAATGATAAGAATTTTAAAACCTTTATAGCAACCTATTTTATCGATTTTGATTATTTAGGTATTATTAAGATTTGATTGTATCGAAAATCGATCGGAAAAAGTGTACCTTTTGGGATCAAAGAAACTGTATCATTTATTTACTGTCGCGATTTAACATATTTTTTTTTAAATTTATAATTAGAAGAGAAGTTTCTATTCCTTAGTTGGAAACACTTCTGTTCACAATTTAGTTTACGTGCACATCAAAAATAAATCATTTGGAATTCTTTATTATTAGTTAAAAATATTCTTACCTCAGTTTCATACATTTTTCATATTTTGTCAGGAAATAAATTACTATTATCATTATTATATTAAATTAAAAACTATTTTCGTGTATTTCGACAATTTATTTTTGCCCACAGACAGTACTTTTTTATTGTAAAAAGAAAAAGACAGCCTCATTAATTCAAGATATTTTATATCGCCATAATATAGTTCGATATTCTGAATGCTGGCCAATATCATAAAAATATCGCACAATATAAATGGATATTTTGTATTAAGGCTGCCCATGGATTTTTTTCCCTATAAAATAAATATTTGGGTGAAATGCTTATATATTACATAAAAGTTCTAATTAATTGTTAATAATTTATCTAATTAATGCAATGCAAGATTTAATATAATTGAAAAAACCCAAACTTATAAACTATACCATATCAAAATAACTAAGCAATAAATGTACTAAATGTTGACGAAAGATGTATGAGTTGATGTCTTGTATATACTATTCATTGTATCATACATCTAATCCCAAATTCCTTAATTGTAAGGCCCAGCTTGCTTACAAATGACAGGAATTTTACTGTATTCACACAAGAAATACCGCGAAATGTATTTTCCGTCCCAATTTAGATCAATAAAAATCATTCTATTAATCATATTTGCAACTGTATACTAAAAATAAAAACGCATTTCCTTCATAGAAGATAGAAGTACAGCCATTAATCCGTAAAAAAATAAGTTATATTTTTCTAGTATGCATTTGCATAAATGAATATTTTATAAATATTACGTTAGCAAAATAACCAAATACGGTTTTATTTCATATAATTATTATGCTAATTGGAATCAATAAAGGGTAATGAATTATAAAATTACAAAAATATTTATATAAAAAAAGGGAAAAGTGAAAAGGCTTCATTTCATTGCGAAAGATAAATGTTTGTGATACCCAAGTTCACTTCCAAATGATGCAGAAGGTGAAATAGTTACTCAGCTTGGATTTTTATACAAATTTATTCAGTATTCAAATGAAGTTTTTAAAATAAATAGGAAAAACTAATTAATGAATAATTTAAATTAATTTAATAAAGTAAATAGAAGCAATTTTTAAATGTGAATTTGAGTTAATTTTTTTAATCGGTAGCCTGGTATATCATTTATAAATTAAGTGATATAAAAGTCGTCACGCGTGATTTGGTCAATAAGGACGAAAACTAGATGTATGAATCAAACTTACAAATACCATTCTATATAATAAATATAGGCGACAATATTCTACTAGGAATTAAAAATAGTTACAATAAAAATATTAAAAACTCTTAATTTTAGCTATAAATCGTATCAAATATATCTGTTTAAGTTTGAAATTTATATATTTTTTACTATTAATTAAATAGTAAAGTTCTGATTTTTGCAGGTGTTGGATACGCAATGGTGATATCTGCATCACTGGTGTCCATCTACTACAACATGATCATTGGCTGGACATTGTTTTATTTCGTCGATTCTTTCCGTTCAGATCTGCAATGGCAATACTGTCATCACGAATTCAACACTGATCGTAAGTGTAACAATAAGATAACGAAATTTTTAATTTGAAACAATCGTATCGTTATAACTTAGAGTATTGTTACGAAAATTCGTAAGGTGAGTATATCATGAAAAATCCAAGCTCGATAACTGTTCACGATTAGCTCGAAAATCATGAAACACAAGCAAAAAATCAAAGCCGAAGAAAGGAAAAAAAAAAAAAAGGAAAATAGGTAGGATAAACAAAGACAATGCTAGCAAAAATCAACAACACATAAACAACAGTACGCTAGAGAACTTGCTCCGCGATCAATACGCCAATGAGAGAATTCATTTGACTGATTTCTTTTAGGTCTCATCATTTTGTAGCTATCATGTTCACTTTCACTTGGAAATATAGACTGATTTACTGTAAATAAATTTCGTTCAAAACTTGACAGAAATTTACAAATTTTGTGTAAAAACCTCTTACCAAATATCATCTATCTAGCTCAAAGCTTTTTTTAAAAGTAATCATAATTCAAAAAAAAGGGGGGGGGGAGTTGTATTCAAAAGAGTATATATGTCAAAATTTCGAGATCGAATTTTTTGGCAATTATAAACTCGGTATACTTTGGCAATTATTTTTCTCTGTATACTTTGTTTACGAAAAAAGCAAGAAATTTTTCTTATTAAATTCCTTTCTTCCTATAGCTGATAAAAAGTTTTACTTTCACATGAATAAAGATTTTTACTTTGCAATGCATATTATCACATTCCTTTGAAAGGAGGAAGATATTCAAAGAAGTTATTATTTCAATAATTTATGCGGAATTATTAAGAATAATTGTTCAATGTTTTGATAATTTCATGCTGCCCACAGTATTTCAGTTCTGAATTCTAAATCATTCTTTATCAGCTATAAAAAAATTCATAATATTAAGATAAATCCTTTGATTTCTACGTGCTTTTTTATTCCTGAAAACCTCAAATTCTTTTTTATTCCAAGTTTATAACAAATTTATATAAATTATATGAATATTAAATTTTGGCAAATTCATTTTCTCTGAAATATTTTAATGTTCGATTTAATATTTGCTGTTATTTTCAGCCTAAATGTGTGTGTGTGTTTTTTTTTGTTTAACTGGCCCTAAATATGTGAATCCGTAAGCTATACAACTTTATAGCTTGTAGTGACAATAGCAGAAAAAATAATGAAAAGAATTTTTCACAATAACACCATTATTCATAAAATAAAATAAACCTTATTGTTTATCGCATCAAAAGTAAAAGTAGGTTTACATACATTTGTCGGAATACAGTTCATTCAAAAGAGAGGGGAAAAAAAATGCTGAATTTCAAAAATCACGAAAAACAAAGTATAAACATTTGTTGTAACATAAAAGTTTGTCCCCCGATTTTAAATGTTTAAACAGCATTTTATGTAGAAGAATTTCAAAAGTACAATAGAATCTATCAGCTGACTCTAAAAGAACCAAGGTTATATGTTGAAAGGGAGTGGGACGCATCGATATACTATTTCTGGTATTAGCAGATGCGGATTGTGATTGAACAAGGACGTCAACTTTTCCGAAGGACAGGGGAAATAGTTTCGACTCCAATTAACTTTTCCGACGTCAATTACTACATGATTTATTTCCAAAGGAGACTATCCCTTGATTAGATTTACTCTGAAGAATATTGATTCCGGCACTGGTGATTAATGCAATAAAGGAGAAGACAGCAACAAAAATTTGAAATGTCACAGCCATAAAGATTGCACTCACGTTTTAAATTATAAGCAAAGAATGATTTGAAATTCATCAAAAGATAAAAAAAAATTAATAGAATAGAAATTCTAACTATTTTTAGCTAAAACCGAAATTTTAATAGAAACCATTGAATTAATAAAATATTCTAATTAAATGGTTTTTCATGCTTAAACATGAGCTTTTTTGAGGTAAAAGACAGGGTTTCTCAGAAATTTTCTCACATTCTTCCATATAAAGGTATAATACTCCCCCCCCCTCTATATATTATTATTAAGGAGAAATAAATAAAATGAAATTAAAAGTTTTATGCAATCTATGTTATCATATTTTAAATTGCATAAAAATATTTCGAGGATTCTTGATTTCCTTATTTGGCTAATTGGCAAATGAGCAAAAAAAGTAAAGAAGTGAATTAGCAGAAATTTTTTTCAGCGAATCCGAGCTTTCTGTTGTGAGATAAAGAAGTAAATATTTTAATTCATTAAGACAAAAATTATATAAAAAACATTGAAAAAAATACTTTGATCAATCTTGTTTTTAATTAAAGAGAAATGCTCGAAATATGACTTCAACAAAATTGAAAAAAGCAATGGAATTATGATGTTATATACAAAAAATTTAGTTTAAAATTTTTTGCGGAAAAAAGAAACTTGAAATTTTTTTGAACGCTATCCGTTAGAGAGGCAAAAAACTTTTTCATTAGAATGACAGTTATATGATTCCTTTTATGGCTCCCTGATTTTGATTTACCATCATTAGTAATGATACAATGGCAAATAAATTGGGAAAATCATACATTTTCTTTATGTTTAATTATAAAACACGGGCTTTAAAATACATTGAGTCAGTGTTACGATAACCTATATGCCAAATTCCATGACTGTAAGTGCAATGGATTTGTTTGGATAATGCAGACACACGTGGATATGAGAGCACACACACACAACTTTCTTTTATGATTACAATCTTACAAGGAGTTCGTTCTTCGTTCAGTTAACTTTATTAAACGGCGAAAAACAATTTAGTCTACTTAATCAAGAAATTGCAAAAATTCTTGGTACTGACTCGTTTAAACATCGTTTTTACATCAAACTTCTATATCAATAAATAGAAAAATTTTTCAACAAGCACTGAAGCATTCAAGCATGATTCTTAATCACTGGTTCAATAAGGAGAAAAGGTTTTTTTTTAAAATTGTATTGGGTTCTGTTTCTCTAATCTTTAAAACTGTAACCATTCATTAATATGTTAAAGGATAGAGAATTATTTTTAAAACATTTCAACGAAATGAATGAATCATAAATTTCATAAGAATAATTTGAATATTAGTTATAAGTAATCACAAAACTGATAATGCTTTATGCTCGGATGCTTTATCTAATTACATAAAAAAGGCTTTGCGTTCAAAATTTCTGAGACATGAATAGCTAGTAGCTTTATTTATGACTAGCCGCCTTTGGCGACCAGCCAGTTCGCCAGTATTACCGCTCGCTACAATTTTCAATTAAATATTTTAAGTAACTGGTCTCTCAATAGATTCTCAAACAAAACATTTTTAATCTTCCAATTTTGATAGTCATACCAAACTTATACTGTTGTTTAGATCGTTTCGTTCAATTTACTAATATTTTGCTAATTTGTTGTCATTTCCGGTAAACCTTCAACTTAAATCTAAAGTGGAAATGATGAAATTGCAATTAATATAAAGATATTTTTTAATAAAACCAAGCGTTTTATTTTATTTATCATCTTTATTGTTATTTATTTATTATTATTATTATTGAATATGAGTATTGCAAACAGAATCGCTCGGTATTTAATTCTTATGTTAACTACAAAATATTTTTCATAATTTATGTAATATCTCAAAGAATAATTCAACAAAAATTTCTCAGATTCAGCATAAAATTCAGTTTTTAGTTTTGCTTTCAAAAGGATTGAAATGAAATCAATAATAATATTTTGTTCCGGCCTATAAATATATTCCAAAAATTATGAAGTCTAAATTTAATGCAGTAAGGCAACATATTCTGAGAAATATTCTGACAACATTAAATTTTAAATAAATGAATGAATATTTCTATTTTACATGATCAACTAAGACTTATTTATAAAGTTTTGAATGTTAAAAAATTAGAAAAACTGAACATTTTCATAATCTTAGGCCAATTAATCTTGAGGAAACTGCGCGCTGATTGGTGTATTTTCTTTGAAACGATCGATGGAAAATCTAAAATTATCCTTTTTTTTTATTGAATAGTGATATTAAAATTTTCATAAATCAGTCAGTTTAAGTGATTGATTTAGTTGATTGGAAATTAACTCTTTTTATTTAAAATATTAGTGTTTCAAGAACATTTTGTTAATCGTGATTTCCACAGAAGAAACTTTATGTAAAATCAAAAATTCGTTATTTATTAGAGCATTTAATGAATGAAGTTACATAAAATATAATCATTTTCCATTTAGACCATTTTAGCAGATCTATGTCTTACTAAAGGTTTACAAATTAGCTGTGTGGCCCTGATTTGAATAGATATCCTGTTCATATTAAACAAAACTTGCCTTAAAATAAAACAGATTTATTGGATTAATAATATAGAGAGTGTTAAAGATCATAAAATAATTTTTCTTGGATTTATTTTTTAGAAAAAATAATAATTCTTATTTGTTTCATTTCCTACAGACACGTGCCGAAAATTATATTTTTGCATATTTCATTTCCAAAAAGATTTAATTTATTTTTAATTGAAGCTTTAATCAATGTGATGACAACACTTTGAAAAAGCTAATTTTTCCCCATGAATGCGAAACATGCTCGTACAGCTTAAATTTTATTTTTATTTTGTATGAAAAAAATTGTTGAAAAATATAGTTGAAATATTTATTTAAAAATTCATTAAAAATAGAAATTTAATTTTAAGGTTAAAACATTGCTATCATTTAAAAGATAAATTTTTGATCTTTACCGTCATGTAAAAATCTTTTTTGTGCAGTAATATTTTCGGAAGTTATAGCAGAAACACGCCAAAATGTCACTTAATTTTTAAATAAATAAAATTCTAATTAAAAATTCGAAAGAATAACCCTGAGTTGCACATTCCCGGCCTCCAAGGTATACACGTGCCAAATTTGGTAGCTGTAGGTTGAATGGTCTGGCCTGTAGAGCGCCAACACACACACATTGAGCTTTATTATAAGTACAGATATAAATGTCTCTTTTCACGTTTCGAAAACAATCAGCTTTAAATTAATTTTCTCGAAATTTTTTTTAATTAATTTACTTATATAATACTAATTTATATTTTTAGTAATGAGATAATTAAGTTTACATTTCCTTTTAAAAAAGGAAAGAAAGAAAACTCTTTCAGTGAACTATTGTTTACAGATCCTACAACATCAATAAACACTTGCGAGTTATATTAAAGACATTTTTCAATTGAAATACAACTAACACAAAATCTAGATCAGCAAAATAATAAAAATAAAATGAAATAATGATAAAAATAATTAATTAATTAAATAATCATTATAATAAATAATAATAATAAAATAATAATTTATTTAATGAAGTAATGATAATAAATGAGCGAAATAATCCAAAAATAATGCTTTAAGTTCAATTTTCTCGTACCAAAACTGAATAAGTTCAATTCTGTATGACACTGACGATCACAAAATTTTAACTAGCTGGTTGTCTGTAGGAAGTTACTAAAATTTCAAGACATTAAATTTTTAATTACGTTATTATACTAATTGAGACGCAAAGATATTCAAAACAGTTCAAAGTTTCTCAAACCCCTATTACTAAAAATTTATAAAAAATCCATCACTTTAGTAATATTTGGATTTCAAAAGTGAGCTTAATTAACTTGTTTCCCAAATGGTGCTTCCCTGGGATGTTAGATAATGAGCATTAAAAAAAAAAAGAGTAATTCTATAGAGTGGTCATGCCCTGATTCCTCAGTTGTGTAAAAACTTTTAATTGTGTTCCTTAAGGTTAAATGTCAACAGCGATGGAAATAGTGCTCTTTTTTCCTCCACTTTGCGTAACATTCACTGGAATTCAGAAAAGAAAATGAAGACGGACAGTTCTAGAATACTAATATGCCACACTCTTTTATTAAGATGCTTAACTGTACTTTTATTAGAAAGAGTAATAAACCCTGACCCTTTCCTCTTAAATGGATAAATATAATGGATATATGATGGAGATATACATACGAGTAGAATTTTTAAATATCTAATGGATATATTGGACATTGGATGCCTGAATATGATAGGATATATAAGAAGGATGTAAAAATTTGATTTGAAAATATCCCAAAATAGATCTTTATTCTTCTCAGCATGTAAATTTTTGAAAACATTCAGTATTCATGTTTAAAATTTTATATAAAATATTTAAAATCTTGACCTTTAATTTAACTTTTAAACAATTTTCTTTTTTCTAAGTATTTATTAGCTAGATACTCAAAACAATATAATGAGTACACAACATGTAGATTTCAAAATAATATAATAAATACACAACATGTAGATTCCAGAATAATATAATGAGCACACAGCATGTAGATTTCATACAAAATTAAGTTTTTGCTTTCCATATGTACTCAAGATTTCATACTCATTTTAAAAGCTTGTAAACTTTATAGATTTTTTTCCCCTACGTTTGATATATTTCACCTGGCTTTTGTATCTTTCGCATAGGGTTTCTGTTTTATGGTAATTAATTTCACTATCGTATAACAGCCCATTTTAATAACAGCCCATTTTGGTATGTGATTTTGTGGCTATAATTGCAGTTCTGTGACAATTTTTTGTTTCAATCGGTTTGGGTAAAAAGTGTTTAAAACACAAACTCGATTTTCGGGTACTATTAACCGCATACGAGGGATTAATCGCCAAAAACACTCGCCGAAGATCACAGATAGATTCAGTCAAAATGCTACATTCTCGCCAAATGTTAATATTTCTTAATTATTGTACATCATTGCCATGCAAGGCGTTCTCTGAAATAACACCTTTATTAGAGAATTTGCGAGAAAGTATTGGGGAGACCTAGTTAAGATAATTATTTGATTATTAATCACAAAAATCTTTCACTTTAAATATTGTCTTTATTGTTTCTGGGTAAAGGAAATTTAATCTAAAAATATATGTTTGTTGGTTCACATTAAATAAATGTATTTTTAACTTTTATCATTTTTTTTTTCATTTCAGGATGCTTCAGCGACGTGGAATATCATGCATGTAAATCCATCAATGACAGTAATATATTTAATTTTAGAACTTGTTATAATGCAACCTATGCAGCCATTCAAAACATAAGTGATATCACAGATTCTGAGAGGATATCTGCTCCAGAAGAATATCTCAAGTAAGGATAACCATATGATTCAAAATTTAACGTGATTAATCTCTGAATTTCATCTTTTTCTTAATAGATTTGCTTATAAATAATCACATATAACGCTTTTAATTTACATATAAATAAATATCAATCCTACAACGTAGGGATCAAAATTATTTCATTTTTTTTTTTTCCAATTTTATATGTCTTATACTGTTTAAAGAAAAACAGTTATAGTAAGGAATGATTCTGAAATTAGAAGATTAAATTAAAAGGAAATATCAAAACTACTCTTTAATATATTATTTTATAATAACTGCTATATTTATTCCAGTACGTCTTTAATTCAAGAAGAATTAATGAGGCATCAATTTAGAATATTTAGACTTCTTTTAGGATTTGTTTTTATAAAATTTTCATTCAGACGATTGTTTAATCGTTTAAATCTTACATCCATAATTTAACACTAAACCTACCGGCATTTCATCGATACATTGGAATTGCCATTGGAAGCGGGTCAAATGACCCGCTCGTGGTAGCTTTAGTGTTAAATTCACAATGTCGGTTGATTAAAATTAGATTATACTATTCAGAACATTCTAGGAAAAAAAATAATTATTAAATGAACGTCAAATCTCAATCACATCTATCATGTGCATTTCAGAATTGGGAAAACGAATCCTAGAAAGAATTTCAAAAATTGATGGAGAAATTTAGTAATGTGATGGACAGACGATAAACTGAACATTCTCTATAATAAATATTATTCATTTATCATCGCATAGCAATTTAATTGTAGTGGTGACACATATTTCTTATGAAATCTATGAAATATAGGAGTGCGATCGATAATAAAATTTATAAAATCGAAAATATTCTAATTCATCATGTAAGCCAAAGAGTTTTAATGTAAAAAATGTTTCTTTGTTTGATAATTTGTTTCACCTTTTGTTTTTTATTTTTCTATGCTCTGAAATCTTTACCACCAAAATTTGAGATTTTTATGATCTTTATGTCTTTTCACATGATTTGGACAAGGATGCTTTAAGCATTATGTTATTAATAATTCTTTTAATTATTTTTTGGAAGAATTCGAATAAGAGAATTTTAATAAATACCAAAGAATTATTTTAATTCACTCTCTGTTGCAAAAGTCAGTAAAAAAGAAAAAAAAAAAAAAAAGGGTTTAAAAAAAAAAATTGGCAACGTTATCCATCGCAAGGTTAGTTATCGCAAGACAGTAAATGTTTCATATTGTCATAATTTATTTTCTTCTTGTTGCAAATAATAAAAAGTCATCAACTTTTGCGAATATTACGATAAACAATACATTTTTGTATTAAACAAAGCCTTCAAGCATCCTGGAAAAAAATCATTTTGGCTATATTTTCTCTTACTAGAATGTCAAAACAGTTACTGTCATTATGTGTAAAAAAATATTTTTCTAGTAAAATATTCATACAGAATAAGATATATATATTTTCATAAATTTCAGCCATTACATGTTGGGAAAGTCAGACAGTTTTGAAAATTTTGGAACTTTGAGATGGCCTCTAGTTGTCAGTCTTCTTGCCGCATGGATTGTGGTTGTTTTGAGTCTCCTGAAAGGAATAAAAACCTCAGGCAGGGTAAGTCGTTTTCATATCCCACCACAATTTAACGTGGTATGTATTTTACAGATGCGTTAGTAAGATAATCTGTTATGAAGATACAAGACTCCATTTTTAATTATTCAACAATATAGTTATTCTTAATGCTTTTCTAAAAGCAATGAAATTGGAAAGTTGAAAATAATTCAGTACTATTAGAAAGGAAATCCGTATTTCTTGTATACGAAACATTGTAACTTGATAATGTTTCGGATTCAATTTATTCATCTAAATTTCATTTTTAAAATTTATTCCTTATTATGAAAGAACAATATCGTGCACACAAAAATTTTGCTTAACATCATCGCATCACCCTTGAATATAAATCAGAACCTAAAAACAATTAAGATTATTGATGTAAAATATCTATAAAAAGATTTTGAAATTTTTATCAAAATTACATAAAGATGTAAGCAGAAATAAATTCAGAATGAATTCCAAAGTGATGTAAGAAATGGCTTTTGCACTTAATTTGGTTCGAAAAGAATGCGTTCAGAAATGCAGGTGTGCCGAAATGTAGTTTGCAATTTTTATGTGTATATAAAGAAGAAGGTAATTTTTTCCCCCAATAGACCATGAAGCTGGAAACGTTAAAAGGTATTCTTAGGTATTGAATTAAAAGAAAAAGAAAAGAAAGAAAAAATATTGAAAAGAAAAAGAAGTTAAAGAAAAAAATTAGGTAAACGAAAAAAACAGTAAAAGAAAAAAAACAAAGAACACAACACATATTTAATAGTATCCAAATTTACAATAGCATATCAATCCAGTTACTTAAACAACAACATGATATAGTATTTTCATTTGACAACTTTAAATACTTCAAAACTTGTTGCTAATACTGTCACCATCGTATTTGTCATGCAAATGGCGGTTGTTCTTGCCTTATTAGGTCGTCATATGGGCTTATATAAATTTGTATTCCATTGAATTTGTGTAATACATTTCATTTGGCATATTCTTTTTTTTTTTCATTCTCTTCCTTTTTATTAACAAAGACCCCTTAGGTGCGTCCCCCTCTTACTATCTATAGCAAAATGATTTGCATGACTTCAAGTTTGTCAGGATACACTTTCCGCCGGGATATACTTTATATGTTAACGCCTACCAAATAATAATCGAAATTGTAAACCGGAAATTGAATCAATGGGTTGAAAAGTGTGATGTCTTGCGAATGGTTAGACACTATATATGAATCTCTCTTTAACTTCCTTTAGAATGTAAGAAAATTCTCTTTGGAATGTAAGAAAAGAAGCTAATTAGCGTTAAACTGTTTTAAACTAAATTTGAAACTCATGTTAAAACTCATTAAACATGTTTAGAAGCTTCATTTTATTTCAAAATCTAGTTTATATCGAACGTTCAGTTTGTTATTCTAAGCTATTAGACATGCAGAGATAACATTTGCTTTGACGGAACGAATATTGTAAACGGAAATGAATGTTGGATCAATCAGAGATAAGAGTGCTGCACTAGAAAAAGGATTGCAAAATCATGAACATAATCAGCATTATCAGTGCAGTTGAACACATAGATGTAATAATCCAAATACGTTAAAAAAATTATATTCTTTAAGATCATTAAGAAAATAACAGACATTAAGTTTTTCTTCAAATCTTTTTCATTTATAAAATGAAAGTAATTATTAACACGTTAAATGAAGAAACTTTTATTGTTATAATCGTGAAAAAAATATTACATTATATTTATTTGAGTTTAATAATATACGAAAGAAATGGAATGAATGATTTTATCAAATTCGATCCCATTTGAATTACTATTGTGATCTTATTTCATATTTTTGAAAAGTGTATAATAATGTCTTTATTAGAATTATCTAGAAGTGACTAATGAGACTGGTACTAACAGGGTTCATATTAATAGCGATAAAAAGATACCTGCAACTATCAAGAAAATTCCATCTAACAAAACTTTTTTTTTGAAAATGTCTGCCCTTAATGACAGTATGGAAAAATGTTACAACAATCGGTCCATTAACCCTAAAACGAAGCTATATTTTCGAGGAGATATACGATCCAGACAATCATTTAATCCAGTGTAATTTTGGGTTACTCAAATGACCACCTGAATAAACTCGTAGGAGGAAATAAAGGCCGCTTTGTGTTCGATAATAATTTATCACCATTTGATCTCTTCATTTATTGCTAAGGGAAGCGGAATTCAGGTCTTGAAATAATGAACATGGCGTCTGATTGAATTGTATACTGAATAAATACTTTACCTAAGAATAGCAGCAATAACTCTTCACAAATTGGTAGAAATGTATGTAGGGTATGTAGATATGAATGAATATGAGTTCAAAGTTATACATTTAATAGTAAGGCAATATAACGCCTTAAGATTTTGAATCTAATAAGAAAGAATAAAAATTTTAATTAAAGATTAAAAAATATGCATGATTTAAATGCCACAAAACCTGTTATTTAATACTATTAATAAATAAATTAAACAAATTAATATATAAATTTTAATAAGATTGTTTTATTTGGCACTGAATCGCAGCCTTGATTCGTTCATAGAAGTTTAAAATTTGATATTTAAATTTATAATAAAAAGCAAATAAATATATATATTGAATTTAAAAAACAAAAATGTCCTTCGAACTTTTAATTATTTAACTGGTTTAACTTTTCTTTACTATCCAATAAAAATATTCTTCTGGTTTTGAAAAAGTGTTGTGCTTTAATCAAGATTTAATAGAAGATATGAATTTGTAGATTCCTCGTAATTTTTGTATCGAATAACGATACTTACGTGTGACTTAAATATAAAAGTTCCAAAACTTGATAGTAGCTTGTAGTATGCATTTCAGTGAAATGGTTAAACGTTCTCAGGTACTCTTTATGCTGTTATGAGTCGAAGTAACAATAAATGATATAAACAGATTATGTATTCTAATTAAGAAATCAAATAAATTCATATCACAAAAGATTCAATTATCAGATGCCATTTCCTTTCTCATTCTTGCGCAGTGCTTATCTTATGATATATCTTTATAATATATCTTACAATCTTATCTTACTTATATTGTTAACTTATATTTTACTCTCTCTCTCTTTTCAGGTTGTGTATTTCACGGCAACTTTTCCTTACGTAATTCTAGTCATTCTCTTCATCCGAGGGGTCACTCTTGAAGGATCTACGGATGGAATGTATTTCTATCTAGTTCCAGATTTCCAAAAACTAATGGAAATCCAGGTAATCTGTTAGAATTATTCGAACGCAAGGTTTACTAGGAGTATCAAAAACTATGTTTAATTCCTTATTATGTAGTGTATATTGATTTTGACAACATGTTGTTATTAAAATGTTTTACTTGAATTAGTCCTAGGAACTTCAGAAAATTTTAAGTTGAAATCTATTTTAATGTGTCTCTTCTTATTACCAAGGATGCCAAGGCACCAAATCAAATATCAAGATGCCTAATATTGCTATAGTTACCATATTGGTGACGATTTCAAGGAGCACATTAAGTAGATTTCAATCAAATTTTGTTGTCTGGCATTCATTCTAGAGTTTTACCAGTAATTGTATTCACGGTGTTAGTGTAACTTTAATGCAGACAATTTATAATCAAAATCTCTTCGAGGAGTAATAAAATTTTGATCGCCAAAAGGCGCCAAATGTGTTAATCTAACACCAAACATATCGATTATGTTTGCTAATTTGCGATTCATATAATCTGTTTAAAAACCATTATATCTTCTGAGAAAGAAAAAAATTATAAAAAAAAACTAAGAATTTGATAAAATAAAATAATTATTAAGTTAGAAATACTTCGACTAAACTATATAAAAATTATTTTAATGCTTTAAAAGTAGCGAAAATATTATTCATTTAAAAGTTTTTTGATTGAAAAAGGACACAATGAATTAAGAGTTTTCAATGGGATTACAATATCTGGATTTTTTTACAAATTAAATTATAGGGATATAGTAGATTCTTAGAAGTTTTACTAAATATCTGTTTGAAAAATTCATTATTGCTGATATTTTATAAACGTTTGCTCAATATTATAGGATTTGTAATTTCTTTAAAAAAAAGAAACATGTCGCTAAAAGAAGATTTTTGAACGTTCGTGCTTCCAATAAATAGAAACACATAACAGAAAAGGTTATTAATGAAAATTTCACTGTTTACATTACTTGATTCTAGTAGATTTTCATTTAACACTGACTAAAACTAAAATTGCCATATTAGTTTTTTTATTAAAAAGACAATACTTATAATTTAAAGGTAAATTTTAAAATTGCACAGCAATTGAGACAAACTGCTGGGAAGATTCTAAAATTGGCAAGAGCGTGTTGTGACGCCATTTTGTCGGTATCAAAACGTGACAGGCATTCATCGCTCGAATGCGTATTGCCTTCGAATGTCAATAATTTTTGTACGTTTTAATTTAAACGTCTAATTTTGAATGCAATTTTCCCCTAGTTTTAATCATTTTTTTTTATTTTGCTACTGGCTTATTTTGAAAGTGAGCACGCAGTTTCTCAACCGTGCAAATACATCATGTGTATTCAGGACTAATTGTAGCCTTAAAAAAAGATCTTTCTTCCCTTTTTTTTTTTAAAAGATCTAAACGCTTTCAGAAAAAAAAATTGACAGAATGTTTTTTTAATTGCATGAATGCATTGGGTATTGTAACAATATATCATTTAACTTTCCAGCGGGCATGATATGCGAGAGAGCCAGTAGAGAAGAATTTTATTTAATATATCTTTTTACTACAGGTCACTACGAACGCATGACTTTGACTATTCTTATAGCTTTTATTCGACGAATTGTTTGGAATAGAACACAGCGCAGCTGCTATTTGTAAGTCAAACATACGCTCGACCGTTAATTTAAGATTTTGCTGCATCTTTTTTTTTTATTGTTTAAAAATATTAATTCCTTTAAAAATGATGCAGCAACAATTAATTATGTGCAATAAATAGTTACATTATTCATTTAACAAACAGTGGAAAAAAGCTACTACTTAGGAAGAAACATCTACGAAAGCTGACAAACGCTGTATGAAAGAATATGTTAAGCGAGTAGCAACTTACTTTTTACTTTCTCATATACATAGTATAGAGAAAGTATAATAATCATCAAAAATTCGGACTCAAAGTTTTAATGAATTTCTACGTTTCAGACCTTTCAGAGTTCGAAAAACACATTTTTAGCATTACGTCTGTCTGTCTGTCCATGACAAAGATTATTCAAAAATGCTTTGAGCTATATGGTTGAAATTTTGCAGATGGTCTTTACATCAAATTTGCAAATTTCTATCAAATTTTGAGTTGTTTGTTCTGCTATTTGAATATAAATCAACACGATAACTATAAAACGGAGAGAGCTAGATAGATAAGATTCGGAACACAGATTTAGCATCTATAGTATAGACACTTATCAAATCTTGAGCCAAATTCAACGACAGATTCTATTCGGTTTGTATTTTCAGAAACTATACATTCGATAATTCAAAAGCGCAATGACTTAAATATATTAAATTTCGTATGTGATTTTGTGACTACTAGTACAATTTTGATTCAATTTTTTTTTCTTTCAATCGGTTGAGAAAAATGTGTCTAAAACACAAATTCGATTTTTGGATACTATTAACCCACGCTAGGGATTAGTCGTCAAAACACTCGTCAAGGATACACGACAGATTCAGAAAAATGCTAAATTCATTTTAAAGGTTAATATTTTGTAACTGTTGTACGCCAATATTATGCAAGACGTTCTATGGCACGACAAGTTTATTAGAGAGTATGCGAGAAAATTTTGAGGAGACAACTCCTCGGTTTACAAAGCGACCTAAAAGTAAAAATATCGAAAAGAAAAGCAGAACTAGATTTTGAATAAATGAACGAAGTATTTTCAAATAAAAATCCCAATTACCTTAGATTTACCCAATTACAACCTAATTTTAATAATTCACCTCAAACTAATATTTTATAATGGCGTATCTAGAAAATACATTCAATCTTCCATATTAGCATAAGGCGTGTGCCTGTGAAAGGTTAAAAAATCGCCTCTTTTTCTCTGTTATTATATTTTCATTTATATTAAATGAGCATTTCTGACAATAATTATTTTCCTTCTTACTTCAGTGTTTCTTCGAAATTGTTAGCATTCTACATATACGTACGTAATAAAATATTCTCTTATTAAAGACGAAATAGATATCCTTTTTAATTTTATTTTGAAATATTTAATAAGAATTCATAGAAGCACTTATATAAGATTGATTAATTACCGAAGAATAAAAGCTCATGAACTGACTAAAATAAAACGTTGCTTTAAAACTAACATTAAATCCTAAATAATTTTTTAAAAATCATTTCTTCTATCTCAAAATATCTTATATCAAAGACAGCGCAAGCCAAAACATACGAAATTTTTATGAAATAGTTCAAAATCACTAACTACATACTTCTTTCCTTAATAACATGTATAACAATCGCAAATCATGTACAACAATTTGAAAGCAGATGCATGTTACATATGCAAATATTTTTACCAATAAAATGTTTTAAAAATATTGCCACAGAGCATTTTGGTATGACAGTTGCGCGACAGCACTTTTTGGTTAATATGAAAGCAATCAAAGCGTGCGCCAAATGTACCAAGTCCTTCATATAATAATGCCCACCAAATTTATTGTAAATATTCTATTACATCTTTAATAATGTATTTAAATTTTCATTTAAGCTATATTTCAACAATTATTTTCATAATGGAAGATTACAGACAAATGATAAAATTTCATTTTTCTCAAATTCTTTCCCAGAATTTAAAAAAGTTAACAAATTATTACTAGTTATACAAATTACTAGTTATGCACTTATACAAATAGTTAGTTAGAGCTATGATTATGCGTTTTATAAAACATTTAACGCTCTATTATCTGAGAGGAGTCGAACCAAGTTCATGGCTAAAAGAATTTATTTATTTATGATATAACTGTTTGATGATGCTATTATTTGATTTTTTTATTGAGTATCAACGAATTTGCCAGTTAGAAATTTCAATATATTAAAGAAACACGTCTTAGAATTCAGCGAATTGTCGTTGAATTTTAGTATGAAATTCGGTTCGGAGATCTTTCGTCAATTTTCTAACCTCACGAAAATATTGAAATTTCCCATGAGTATTATTGTCTCCGAAACTCAGTTTAAAAGCCTTAGAGGTGTTTGAGAGAAAATTTCACCTCATTAATTTTTATGTTAAAGGTGGAAAAAATCTTATAGAGTAACAACGGAAGAACAAGAAGATTCTCCTAGTCAATAAAAATCCAAATACTTCAAGCACATTAATCCATGAACAATGGAAGTAAAATTCAGTTCTAAGTGATTAAAGATCCTTTCAGATTAACTGCATAAGATAGGAATTGTGTTTGCTTTGTAGTAAAAACTCGGATGAAGAGTCAGAGGATCACGGGCTTAAATTTCAATTCTACCATCACACGTGTAGTATTTTGTAAGTTAAGCTTGCCATCATGCATCAAATGTCTTCACGTTGATTTAATATAAAAATTTGAAGATCTTGAAGATAAATATAAGGAAATACTTCCACCCTGCCTTAGTGTCCAAGGCAATCTGAATAACTGAGTCATCTCGAACATTAAAACAGATACTATGGTGAACATAATATAGCCCCGTTCCTGTGGGTGCGGTTTATTTGTCTACTACTCATACAGATATACTTCTCATACAGATGATCCGTGATCAGAATGAAGATAGCAAACCTCATACTATTATTGTACCTACCAGGAAAGCGAGAACCAATTGCCATACCGGAAGCTTCTCATTTCCGTATCTTAAGTGTCTTCTGGTTAAATGAATGTGAAATTAGCTAAAAAAAATGATGCCTTATCATGGTCAAAATGATGATTAAGGCATCTTGCAGATTGAAAACGGAAACATTAATCTAACTAATTTAAAATTCATAGACTTGACAGGGAAATAAAATTATAACATTATCTACCCTCTTAAGACAACAGAACAGCCCAAAATTAGAGTTGAAAATCCTTCCGATAAGGCATTGGCTCCATCCAAAAGGAAATGATAAAAGTAAGAAATAATACTAATAAAGTGTCCTTTCTTCAAAGGATTATTTCTTTGGATAAGATTTTCCATTGATGTGATTAAAACACTGTAGACACGCTTAAACATATCCGTTATAATTTTTTATTATATATTTATTAATAAATAACTCTAACCAGTTTGATTTTCATTACAGGTATGGCAAGACGCAGCAATTCAAGTATTTTATTCATTTAGTATAGCAGGAGGTGGAATGATAACCTATGCCAGTTACAACAAATTTCACAATAATTTAATTAAGTAAGTGCATATCAGATATGATATTCAAATATACTTTTATCTATTGATTATGTTGACATAGAATGAAATTTTTTTTATGAATGAAGTAGTATTTCCTGTGAATGAATGTGAGTAGGTATTGGCAATAAGCGGATTTGATAGTGTGCTGATATTACAGGTGGTTGATGTCATTGCAGGATTTCCCTTTGTACCCATTACCATTTCGAAAGCAAACCTTTCAGTTTTTATTTATTTAAATTTATTTTTTTAAGCTGAAACTA
Organism: Argiope aurantia; assembly: GCA_026543865.1. NCBI lineage: Eukaryota > Metazoa > Arthropoda > Arachnida > Araneae > Araneidae > Argiope > Argiope aurantia. The sequence goes on from JAPMOR010024082.1 coordinate 152,684, forward strand.
CATTTCCCGTATTTTTACTTCCTACATTTGCAAAATCCGCAATTTATGAATAAACAGGTCATTATCTTAAATATACATCAACGAATTTCCTGATATGTTGTAATTAAGAATTATTTCACAATTATAGGCTCATTAAAGTTTGAGAATATTTGAATATTTCTTATGAAATATCAATTTATTGATTATTATTTTCTTGATATCGATTTTCTAGATTCCAATTTTTTTTTTTTCGTATTTTGCGAGACTTTATATAATTTACAAATTAATGCAATTATTATTGTTCCAATATTTGTTTTTCACAATTTGTTATTTCCCGTATTTTCGATTATTATAATTACTATTTTACCGAAAATATATGTTTTAGAACATATATTGACAATTTCTTAATCTTAATAAAATAATAAGTATTATTTTATAATTATTTTCTAAACAAATATTAGCATTTTAATATGGCTTTAGAAATAATATTAAAAAATCTTTTTAATGTTGATTATTGCGCAAAATAAAAAAGTAAATGATATAAATTATTATAAAAATTTTAAAAACCTTATACAGTTTTGCAATTGATAATTTGAATATTTTATAGTTAGTTCGTTTTAAAAATGGTTAATGTTAGATAATATTATTTTTAAAATGTTATCTAACATTTTAAAAAAAATATTGTTATATCAAAATTTTAGTTTACTTTTAAATACCTGGTTTCGTTTAAAAAAGTAATCGCGTTATAAATTAAAATTGATGACCATTATACAAGAAATAAGAATTCATTATTGCAGAAAGCAATTAATAATTTTTTTTCTTTTTAATATATCTCAACAATAGAATACATATCATCTATGCTTCAATATTTAAAAAATTAAGTTTAGAATAATTTTGTTGATATAAAACTATTTTGCTTAATTTTATGCTAAGCTTTGCTAAAATTAGAAAACATGAAACGGTTTTAATCAAATGATTATCTAAAGTCTTCTTATTTTAAAAGCCTAGTTAATTATGTTACACAAAAATCTTATTATTGGACAATCTTAAAATTTCAAAATGAATAAAATAAAAATAAGCAAATTGAATAAAAATAAATAAAAAAAGATAAAATAAATAAATACAATTAAAAATTAAAAAATCTTTACTATTATTGTGTATAGATATGATGTTAAATTTACCAATATGAAATTATGTTCTTCCCTTCTTTTTAAAGAAAATCATAAAAATTACTTAACTATTTCAACAGTTTTTAACATATTTTGTTTTGTGCTCATTTTAGGGATGTGTTGATCATCGGTATAGGTGATATGTTAACTAGTTTGTTTAGTGGTCTGGTTGTTTTTTCTATGCTTGGTTTCATGGCACTTCAACTCCAGAAATCCGTAGATGACGTCGTGGAGTCTGGTATGTACTAAATTTACAAGCTGCTGTTTACTGATATCTATGCATGTAATTGCAAAAATAACTAAAAGCAATTATTTTAACTTTTATTTTAAATGTAATTCACTTTTCATTTTTTCTTAATGATAATTAAACAAAATATAACGATATAACCAAATTAATTCGTAATGAATTTTCAATTCAACGAACTCTGCATTTTTTCCCTTTTTCCAAAAACAGCAATAGCCTTATAAACAAACATTTTTTCAGAAATCCCATTATATGTTCTGATTAAATGTGGTCTCAGTACCTTTTTGAAATGTTCCAACTTCAAACCTGATTATAGATTTGAAACTCGATTATACCAAATATCCTAGTGCTCGTTAAAGCTGATACTGACAGCCAAATATCTTCCTGCTGCTGTCTCAAATGCTTAAAGAGATGGAACTGGCTCCTCGTTTGACCAACATTATAACCTCAAAATTATGAGTTCCGTCCGAAAATAGCACTCGAATTGCTTCAAAACCGGGAGTTAGTATAACTAAAACTAAAAACCCTAAAAAAATAGTTTTCCCTAATTGATTTCAGCTTTAAAACTACATCTTCAAAATTCTTGTAGTCCTATCATAGAATTTCTTCTTTATATTCTGAGTCGAGTGCCAAATTTTGTATCTGTGAGCCAAACAGTCTGGCCTGTAGTGCGCCAACATACACGCGCACAAAACACAAACACATTTATCTTTATTATATGTAGAGATTTCTCTATAGCTACTAATTTTGTTTCCATAATCTGTAAATAACCATTCGGACACTTTCATAGTCTCCTTCATAGTGGGTTGCTGATTCTAATGGCTAAAATTTAAGTGCCAGCAGTGTTCCATAGCTTAAGGATTTATTGTTTTATATCACTCCCTAAATCCTATGAATTAGGGTAAAATTATAACTTTTCACTCACAATTCAATATTGATACATGTGTTACAGAAATTTTGGCGCTGAATAGCAGAAAGGAGTGTCTGTTTTCAAATGCACTGATCTGATTTTTAACGTCTTTCAGGTACTGGTTTGGCGTTCATCGCTTATCCTGATGCTGTTGCTCGAATGCCAGTAGCCACTTTGTGGGCCTTGTTGTTTTTCTTTATGTTGTTTCTCCTGGGTATTGATAGTCAAGTGAGTGCTCAGAACTGTTATTTTTATGAAATTTGTAAACATATGTAATAATCTTTATTTTTAATTATCATATATTTTATAGAGATAGCTTGTCCACCAGAATTGCAGAGTTGTAAATCTTCCGCAATTAAAACGAAAGCTTAATATTTTTAAAAATATGTTCCAATATTTTTCTACAGGTGGAAGTAATCTAACGCAAATACTAATCTTACTATTTAATAACAAACAATTTTGTCATTAAAATCAATACATTAGTTAAAATACGCTAAAAAGTAGTTTAAATCATGAAATAGTGAAAGAAAGGGTTGTTTTATTTCACAGAAATTTAGTGTCAGAGAAAAAAAAAAGACCATGTTCAAAGAAATTTCCATTTCCAAATGATACATAATAGCGACTATAAATAATACATTAAGTAAAATAACACATAAAAGTCGACGTAATACATTAAATATAAAATTTACAAAATAATAAGTTCTTATCCCATGCTTTAGACAATCACAAGCTGGTATGTTTCAGTTTAATTTATTTTTCAACATTTTGGCAAAATATTCAATTGATGGGAGATAATGTAAAATCTTCATTTCTAAAATATGATTTATAATTTATTAATTTATCAGCAATTATTAATTTTTTTTAAAAAAATGAAAATATCTGAAAACAGATATTTTAAGCATATGTTCTGATTTTCAACGCACGGTAAGATCCACAATAAACTAGATGCAGTCAGAGAAAGACGATAATTTTCTTTAAATAATCTTATAAGATTATTTTTAAATTAATACGCATCAAATCTGGATAAAATGAATAGAATTTAAAGTTGAAACTTGAATGGGAGAATTCGGTAGATGGTAAAATATTTTTATATATTCTTCATATTTGGAAGAAGGAAGAACCATTCTTCACCATTTAGAAATATTTTTATTACACTAATTATTACTTGATTGAAAAATCGCCATTGTTTAAACTTTAATTTATCTGTCCATAATTTTTAAGAAGTTTAATTTGGACAATAAACAGATGATTATATGACTTTTCTTAATTCTCAGAATTCTGATAACCTTTATTGAAATGCCCTAACTCATCAACCAAGTTTTAGTGAGGAAATAATGGTTTATGCATTTTTGATAATTTGTCAAAGTTTGGTTCTGTTTTGTAAATTTTAGATGTAAAGAAGAAATATCGAAGTTTCAATTTCATGACGCCTAGAACCATAAATTGTTTTGCGTCGGGATGTCAGTTAACAACAAAGAATTTTAATTTTTTTCCAAAAATTTATCTGTAATCTAAAAAACGATGAGTGATATATTTTAGTGCAAGTTTAGTAGCTATTTATTAAAAAAAATTTGTCAAAATATCATTGAAACTGATTTTAAATCACTTTCGCAATAGTCGGTAACATTAAGAATTTTTTGAAAGTTTTCTCTATATCTGCAATTGACGCGGTAGTTTTTTAAAATATAGTATTACTAATATGATGTATTTTAAAAATTTCATATCATTTGTCTCAACTTGAATTTCTAAATAAATTTGTGTCAGTGTCCTCAGTTTTTCTTCTTGCATTTAGTAGTGTGTTTTTAATTCATGCCGTATTGCTGATTGATATGCATAATTTTGTCAATGGATTTTCAAAATATTGTTCAGAATACATCACGATAATGTATACCAAATGCTAACATTTCATTTCAAAATAATAGATATTAGTGCTAATTGAATCAAGTTAGAGCTAACTCAATAATTTGTAGCTGTGAAAACAATCCTCATTTTTGTCTTCAATCATTTCCCTAACACAAAAATCTTAGAAACATTTTCAAGACATTTTTAATTACACTTACCAGAATCTATTATTTAAAAGTTTCGCAAGACATGGATTTAACACACATTGCATGGAACTCATCAAAATTATTGCAATTTGTTCAAAAATTCAATTATTTTATTTCCTGCAACAATTCAAACCTAACGATAATTTGATAGTTTGCAGCTGTGGAAACAATCCTCACCTTTGTATTCGATCAGTTTCCCAAAACAAGATCGAAGAAACCAGTTGTTGTATTTCTAGTAGCAGGAATTTTGTTTCTGCTCGGCCTTCCTTTGACAGCAAACGTGAGTATGCTTTCCTTTTTACCTACCAATACCTTCGTTACTTCCGCATTAATTCTAGTTTAACTTTTTATTTAAGGTTTTAACTACACTTAATCATTCGATTACAATGAAGCACGTGAAATTTATGCTAATGCTCCCCGTGAGGCATATGCATGATTCGATCTTTTAACAAAGGCTATTGTTTCAACATTTTTCTGCTCGGAAAATAAAAATGAATTGCTTAAATTATCTTTTATACGTGCTTGATATCCGTTGACAAAGTTCTGGTTTCTAATATAAAAATAAATGTTTAAAAACATATACATTGTGGCTAAAGCAAGCGTACTAAGCCAGTGCGCACAAGTACTTTGGACTTTAGAATGCATGCTATCATGGATAGCGAATTAACAATATATAAGTTTTCAGATCTTCTTTCTATTAAATGACAACTAAATCCCTTCTTAAACAAAAAAATATAAAAATATCATTTAATATAATCTGTTGCTCAATGTCGCTTATATACATTTGACTTTAGAAATATGAATTCTCAAAGTTCAATTGAGAATTCATTCATTCCGTGAACTTTCACTGTCAAAGCAACTTTCACTTTGATAATGAATATTGACATATTTACTGTCAAATTGGTAGTTTTAGTATAGTAAATGTATGTGAATAATAAATAAATTATAAGTAGTCAATTGGTGTATAGTAAATATATGTGAAATTAGAATTGACTCAATTCTTAGATTAGCATGCAGATATTTCTTGATACGAATTTTTTTAAAAAGCAGTTTAGTGTTCTTCCCACAGTTTTCTATTTGTATAATATATCGCTTTTTGCATTTAACTTCGCAGTACAATAAAGACAAATGAATATGCATTTTGGATATCTTCTCTTTGATTTTAATAGATAATATTCTAATAGATTTGATAGGCCCAACATTCGATTAAGATCCACAATTATAATGTTATATGTTGATTACTAGAATAATATTATATATATATATATTCTTTATTTTATCATTTAATCTGAAGCATTTAGTCTTTACTCTTGATCTAAAAAAATCGAACCAAACCTAATTTTAACAAAATAGAAGTATAGAAATTCAGCCAAAATGAAAAGAAAAAAAAAATCAAAATTTCCAATAACTTGGATATAATTATAAGCTTTTCAAAAACTTTTCTTGCAATAAAGCAAATTTCTGATATAGTGTTTCTCATTATTCAAATTTTTTGACTCTTAAAAAAAAGAGAAAATATTCCGATATTTTAAATACAAAAATGAATTTATGCTGAAATTCTCTATGATTGTGTGATGGAAAAAATTATGATGCAATAAATACATTTTTTTACAGAAAAGTATGATGTAAAAAGAATATGATTCGAAAAGTTATCGAAAAATAGAAAAATAAAATAAGATAAATAAATAAATAAAAAACTAAGGAAATATTCTTGACTCTACATCATGCAATTTCTAAACTCTAATAACAGTTGCGCAAACCTATGTAAATAAGTATAAGAAATAAATGAAATAAATAATTAATCACTAAAATGAATTTTGAAAAAGTTAATTAACAAATTATTTCACAGCTTGATTGACAATTCTTTGTTAGAAACTTTTTAAATCCATGTTAAAAAAAATTAAATAAGCAAATAATTTTAATTAGCAATTAACCCGAAATTAATTTTACAAAGGTAAACATGTATGTAATGGCAAGCTGCAACATTGTAGAACTTACGATTAAGGCGAGATGTTCCTTACACACAGAAATATTTCATACAAAAAAGTAAATAAGAAATTTCATTGTAGCATTCTTTCCTAGAGAATTAATAAGTAATTATTTCACTAAGTGGAGAAATAAATTAATTTATTACGAATTCCGAAGTTTTTAATTTTTGATTACATAAAAAAATAAATCCGAAGATTTTCTAAATTTTTAAAATGTTTCGGAAAATATAACTTGATTAATAAGTATTTTCAGATAACAGTATCTCAGAATATTACATAAGTATAACAAAATTTGATGTTTTGATATTTAAATAAATTTTTCCTTATTTTTTTCTTTATTTTGCAAATAAATATGAATTTTTTCTCATTTTTTTTGTGAACCTGGGGATTCATTTTGGGAATAAATAAGATTTTATAAAATTGGCTTATATAAAGATATTTTTGAGTTGAGAACAGTTGAGTTTTAATTTAAGTTGTGAACAACTCAACAATATTTTAAATTTCATTTCCAAGCTAATTATTTTTAATTAACATATGTATCTATTCTTAAACTTTCAGGGCGGTATTTATCTATTGGAAGTGATGGACAGATACGCAGCAGGATGGCCATACTTAGTAATTGGTCTTTCTGAACTTTTTGTCGTTGCCTACATATACGGTAAATTTTATATTATATATATATTATTGTATATTTTATATTATATTACAGTTATTAATTATATAACGGTAAATTTTATATAAGAAAATATTTGACTCATCTAAGATTCTTTAAAGCCTTTTATAGGTCTCAAAACATGCTTTGTAGATTTTAGAAAATAATAAATCAAAGTTTCATTAATGAGCTATATTCTGTCTAAGAACAAGAATGTATTCATTCAATTCTGTTTCTGTATTCCTAACCATTCAATTAAGAAAAAAAAATTGCTATTTTAACGTAAGAGAACTACGATTCTTCATATGTTGTGCAGGAAGAAGGAATCGTATTTTTATTTTAAATTTCTGGGATCATTAAAAATAAGAATTATTTGTACCTGTTTTCTCTTAAGTAAATAGGTTTTATCATGAGTTCGATATAATGTTTTGCTCTTAGACAATTTCACTGGCGCTATTGAATTGGTATTAAGCGGATTATTAAAGTAAATGCAAGGATATTAGATAATAGTTGAGAAAAGCTGTTAAATTGATAGCTACGATAGTTTCTTATATTAAAAAAAATTAGAAATGTAAGCGTTTTGATATTTTATTATGTTGACTGCCGAAATGTCTATTATTGAGAAAACAATATCTGGTAACGTAATCTGTTGATACTTAACACCGGAAAATGGTCCCATTTAAATTACTAAAGTTTCATTCTATCTTATATTGTTTGTTTATAATTTTTGGGATAAAATTTATCTATCTATAGATTTGTATTAAGTCTTTTTTTTTAATTCAAAGATCAATATTTAATACAAGAACTAACAATTTGTAATTAAAACTATCCCGCCCTTCTAAAAATGTAAAAAATAAATTCGCCTGATTTTTCATATTTATTGATATTAATGTGTAATATATAAGATTTTAGAACACACCTTTGCCTATAAAATTAAAATTTTGAATATTTCCCCCCTAGGCATGAGCAGGTTTATGGATGATTTGAAACAAATGACCAAATGGAGCCCTGGTGCCTGGATTCGAAGTCATCTTCTAGTCACTATAATGACAATCAGCCCAATCGTTATTGGGGTAAATATAAATATAATTTTGCTGTTTCAATTTTTGCTTCAATATTTATTTTTTAAAAAAAGTTTCCTATAGATCTTTCTTAAGAAAAATTAGAGCATTCAACTCATCAATTACATGGTTAATAAAGTTCAATTTTACTTAGAAATTATAAAGTAGGCAGAATAATAGAATGCCCTATTGTAGAAAAATCTACTAAAATTTTTGCTCAGTATTATATCAAAATTTCGTTATAAAAATGCTGTGTTGCTAGAAGAATGATTGTTAGCTCATATGTCATGAATTTTAGTCAAGTGCTATGGAAATTTCCTAATTTTATTTGCTGAATAATTATTTCCAAACTACGTAATTCTTAAAAAATTTGGCAACTTCGAAAATATTGTTAAATAATTCATTTCAGAATAAACGAAAAATTTTCATACTGCATTATTTTAAAATAGTTATTTTTTGCGGGGTATCTAAGGTTTCCATTTTTATCTGAGACATTTCTTGCTAATTAGAGCATGAATCCTGTATTCATCGTCATTTTCCTTACACACAAAAAAGAAAGAAAAACATTGCGCTGTTGTTATTGATTCTCCATTAAAATACTTTTTCCTGACATTTCGAGACACAGAATGTTATCAGACAAATTTATAACTTTATTTTTAAAATGAATGAAAAAAATAATTTGTATTAAAAGCTTTTGTATTGACCAAAGCAAATTCGATAATTATATTATAACACATATTAGTAAATTTCATTGAGTAAAGCAAAATCGCATATTTATTAATTACATACAATGTTATTAAACCCTTGATTTAGGAATTTAATTTCCAAATTAGACGGCACATACTATTTAAGTCATCGATTATTTTTATTTTAATTCCTATAATAATTTAAGGGCATTTGATATATAGAAGCGGCTTTAAGTGATTTATGCTTTTTAAATTACTTTCACTTAATTGCAGATTTAAAATTAAAAATTTAGTAATTCGATGCACGCGTCAGACTTGTCATTATATGCGAAACGATGTCTAAAAATAAAATCAGTCAATAAATATTTTGTCCTATTTTCAAGCGTTGCATATAACTAGAGATTAGAAATATGCAAAAATTGCATAAAAGTGCTGAATTGAAAAAAAATATTGTAAATAGTGTAATTTATGCTTAACAAAGTACTATTAAATTTAAAACTACCAAATTTGGCAATAATAACTCATTAAGGAAAGATTAATTTGATTTCTCATTAGATTTTAAAATAATATATTAATTAAAATTCTAAATACTTTTTCTCTAGAATTTCGTAGCATATAATTGCACCAAAACATTCTTAAATATTATTTTGGACCATTCTTTCTTAACCAAAATTTTAACTTTTCAGAGATATCAATTTTATTTCAATAGTATCTTTTCTATAATTTTCATTAATTAAAAAATATTTTGAAGTTTGCATTAAAAGGTTGTTTATCGGTCTTTCAAGGGGAAACACAACAATAAACGATATACAAATGAAAAGATAATATGAATTTTATAAATAATTTTGGTTATTACAAAAATAATGCTACTAATGCAAATTTATTTAAAAGCTATAATCCTAAAGTTTTTAAAGTTAGTACAAGTATATTATTACATAGTACTGACAATAATAACTGACTTTTATAACTAAACATTCTTCAAAATAATGAAAAAAAGTCATACCTTCATTGTATATCTATAGAACTAATTATGCAGTACTTTTTTCATATGATTTATGTATATATAAGTGAGTATTTGATTCAAAAAATATTTCATTGCCATCTGACAGTCTTTGAGTATTAAATACAGCATTATGATTAAGTTTCTCCATTAGTATTTTGACAAATAAAATTTCAAGTTTCCAAATGTCCTTTGCATCTTTAAAGGAAAGTGGAATAACTAATTCACATTCTTCCTTATCCTCATTAAAATTGGTACCATCAAATTTATCTTATATTGATTAATCATTTATGAATAATTCCGTAATCATGATATGAGTAAAACCGGCGTTATATTCATCAAAAAATAATCTCTATTCTCAAGATATTCTAGTTAACATTAATTTTATTAATGTTAATTAATAAAGTATTAATTCTTTTATATTGCTTTGTTGATGAAGGCCTGACAGTATTAAAATCATTTACTATCTCTATCAATACTGAAAGGACCCACACATCCGTTCAACAAAATTACGGAGGCCGCCCGAGACGCCTGGTTGTTACTGTGAAAGTTTTCCTCTTTTCTGGTTGATTGAATGTCCATGGCGCGTTCTTTGTTTGTTAGAAACGCTCGGTCAGATGGCTTTGGTGAAGAAAGAAGTTTTCTGATAGCTTCCAAAGAATATACGAGCATACATCTGCTCAACAGCCATCAGCTAAATAATGTTCTCATTTGTATATCAATCCTTTAAGAGCAAGGTTGTCATTGTAGTTTTTTTAGAGGCTATGGAATTTTTCTTATCTTTCAAAGAGAAACTTGGGCATTCCAGAACTCTGAGATACCTGAATTCGAACGTTCGGAAGAATGAGATGCCTATAAAACTTGAGAAACCGTTAAAGAATTGTAGAAACTTGAAAAAAATGTAGGCTAAGGTGGATTGCTTATGTGCGCGTGTACTTCTCATTCTGTTGGCTCAATTTGTTTTGAAATTTAAAAGCAATAATGCAAATCCATATTTAATAATTTTTTTACAATTTTTTTCAGCTTATTCTTTTATTAAGTTGGATAAATTTTGAACCACTGAAAGTGGGAGATTATGTCATTCCAACATGGGGCAACGCAATCGGATGGGGCATGGCTATCGTACCTATCGCTGCAATTCCCTTTGGATTCATCTGGCAGATGTGCACAAAACACAAAGACATGCCTTGCTTCCAGGTAATGAACAATTTATTTTCTTATCAAGGACTGAAAAGCTTAAAGTGTAATATTTGACGAAATACGAGTGGTATCCAATAACTATATTCCTTTAAGTATTTAAAAAAAAGAAAACGATCATTTGAAAAACACTTTTGATGCATAATAAAAAACACAGCATGTAGACTTTTATAGATTATATAGTGCAATACTTAGGTTATATTCAACCATAATTACCACCATTGTTAAAGCATTTATCTTAGAGAGATATGAGCTTTTGTATGACCTCGTCGTTAAAAGATACCGCCTGCGATGATGAAGTGAATAGGCAATTTCAGAAAAATGCATTGACAATGGTCGTAATGGTGAATCTTCTGTTCTCTCTAATCTTCTTTTCAACATTTATAAGCATATCATCATGAATCAGAGAGCGCCATTCATTTCTTTCATCATCGTGAACATTTCCCCGCTCTTCTTAAAATTCACACATAATTTGCACGCAATTTCTTATCATCAAATAACTCTTCGCATTTTGTCTGTAAACTTCACAAATTTGTCTGTATATTTCAATTGCTTTTGTGTTCTTAGATTTAGCCCTTTGACTACCTATTTTTAAAAATCTTTTTTTCTGCAATGGTGTAGAAAATGAAGATAATAGTTTCCGTATTAGACAAATCTATTAGATTTTTCTCAAATGTTTTTAAAGCCCCCGTGGCTAGGACATGATGGCCAAATATCCCCCCACCAACAAAACACTACTTTTACTTAGAACTATTTAAGCTGGTTTTAAAAGGTTAGTGGAATGCATATGTGCCGTTGGTAATCAAAGGGTTAAGAAAACGACGACAGAACCTAGCTTACATGCTGCGAGTTATCGATTTATTTCTTAGCATACAGACGATGTAATATTCAGCGATTTAAATATGACTTCTATAAATGACCAATAAGTCAGCAAAGTTTATCTTGATCACAGCGATTTCGCGTTAAAAATTGAAAACGGACTTAGTTTCTGGATACCCGTTGTAGAAATCACACTGAAAGTCTCAAATCTTTAATGTTTTGACCTTTTCGGTATCTGATGTGCTTTATATTCAGATCACTTCAGGTGGTAATGACGCTCAGATCCACATGCGATGAATTGCTGTTGCCCTTAAGGCAATATTTGGTGTATACCCGTCGTAGAAATTACACTGAAAGTCCCAAATCTTTAATGTTTTGACCTTTTCGGTATCTGATGTGCTTGCCATGCAGATCACTTAAGGTGGTAATGACGCTCAGATCCACATGCGATGAATTGTTGTTGCCTTTAAGGCAATATTTGGTGTATATAATCAACAAAATGAACATTCATATATAGCGACACTACCTGTTTAGCGATTTAAAAAATGTTAGTGCATTGATTACTTGTTGTAGAAACACATTTTCGGCAAGGAATGATGCAAGTTTTGACAAAGCAATTAAAGAGAGCAGAAAATCTTGGGGGTGGGGGCTACTCATTCCCCCCCCCCCCCGATTTCAATGATCAACATTCGATTTTCCAAAAAATTTCCCCAAAACACTTAGTTAATTTCTATAATAATTTTCATGGAACTCAATACAAAATAATAATAATTATAATAATCCCCAAACTATATTGAAGACTTGAACATATAGCTAATTATTCACGGTGAATTCATATTTCCAGTTTGATGGCAAGTTCATTTTTTGACAGTGGCCACTCCTTGAAATCTCCCAGTTTAAACTATTTCATTTCTCTTGCCATATAAGATAGATAACAAATTTAGATAAAGCATCTGTACGGTATTTTTGAATTCAAAGGTTCGATTATTGTGACGAATAAAAGTCTGTCACTATTATTTCTTGCCCCGGCCTTGATGATAGATAGAAAAAAACTCATTAATTGCAATTTTCTTTTAATTGATCGTTCACCTCTTTTAATCATGGGACTTTTTAAAATTTATTACAAATTAAAAATTAAAATTAAAACAAATTAAAAATGTTTAAATCCATGTTTATGATTGTCCTTGCAGCATGAATGTAATATGACAATCGATATAAACTCCAAGGGAAAATAGACATTATTAATTGCCGGGACACAAGATGAAGAGTTTGGGGGGGGGGGGGGGGAATATTTAAACCAAGAAATTTAGGGCAGTTATATTAACTTCCCGATTTAAAGCATAGCTAGGGCTATTTTGGAATGGACCTCGTAATTTTAAAACGAGATCAGATAATGAGGACGATAACAGAACTCAACACCTTCTTCTAACATTTCCGCCCAAAAGCGGAAGGGTGTTTGGGCTCAATGGATTTAACGTGCATCAGAGAAGCTTACACAGAGGTTCTACAATGGAATCAGATCTCATATTTGGAATACTCCGGTCCCGAAGTTGTATTGTTTAAATAAAAACAAGATTATAAATAGAATAATCAAGACATAAACTTGATTATTCTATTTATGATCTTGTATTATAAACTACATTCAAAACCTGTTATCTATTAATTAAGAATAAAAAATTTACTCTAAATCTTCGACCATTTTTTAAATGGATCAAAAGTCACCACAGAATCAAATATCGCGTCAAATAAATTGTATATAAATACTAATAAATAAATATTGCTTTTAATAAATGTGGAATTTTCTAAAAATCAATTCTTTAAAGTAGATTTAATTGCAAATCAATGAAGAATATCTTACTAGCACACAATAATTACTAATGACATAAAACAAAAATTAATGATGGTATAATAAATGCCAGACATTCTTTGATGATTGATTTTAAACATTTCGGAGCTAAGATTCATGGTTTAACATTTCCAAATGTACTACTTATGAAAATAATAATGAAATTATATTTGTTCTTTAGCGATTAAGGCATCTAACCAGGCCAACTGAGGAATGGAGAGCAAATGCAAAGGCAAACAGCCCATCCAGGGGTAGTAGAAACGGTGGTTTGAATGGATATGACAACCCAGCAATGACGGAGCCACCACCAGTTTACAGTTTATCTCATTTATAATTAAGTCAACAAAAAAATGAGCTTATGCGCTGTTCGTAATATGAAGCAAAACTATGTACTCTTACATCCACAAAAACCTGATTTGATCAGTAAACAGGATTATGAGCCTGGCTGCAGTTTATGGAAAACAATACTTATAATATTCGAATACTGTTTCGAATCTGCAAACAGCACAAAGGATTTGAAATGAAGCATTCATTATGTAGAACAAAATATGTGTGATTATCGAAAACGCGTTTAATTTATTAATTTTACTTATAAATGATGCGATAATATTTCTTGCTTAATCACATTTTCGAACATATTCTGTTTTCGGTAAAATCTACGAAGATATTTGAATATAAATTATTTCACTTATAAAAAAAATGAATCATCAATTATCTTGAATAGAACCGAGATAAATCAAAATACATATTTTTACTCTTTTTTGGAAAACCTAAATATATTAAAAAGGATTTTTTAAAACAATTCATATATATACATTTAATACTATTTTTGGATCTATTTTACAAACTTGTTGCAATACAATACAATATACAATCTAAATCAATTTTATTTTTATTATGAAGATTAATATGAACTATATAGCAATAAAAATTGAGTCAATAAAATTAATAGTTGTATATTCTATAAATTTGTTTAACATCAAAAATAAAATAGATGTATTGTCAAGCAGAACATAAGACAGCCAGTCATATATTATATTTAGAAAAGGCTGCAGCTATTCTGCCAGAATCCAGACGTACGGTAAAACTATATATTGAAATCAATCAGTGATACTGGTCCCACCGTAAAGGTTACTTTATGTGTGATATTGTTTCTGATTTTATGATAAGAAAACACGAAGTAATTAGAATAGAAATATGCAATTACACAGATACAGCAGATGTTACATGTAGAAACATTCATAATGCATAAAAATCAATCATTACGTTTTTATGTATTGTGAATGCTTTAAACATAGCGTATTTATCAAATGCGGGTAAAATATAATGCCTTCAGTTGATAATAATTATTACCTCGCGTACTTCTTTTGGGATCATTATCTTATATAAGGTAATTGGATACTTTCAGTTTTATTGACAATTCCAAGTGGATTAATCACAATTTTAGCTAACTCAAGTATACATTATATTTTGTGATAACTAAAAGTGAACCTATAGATAAATGCTGCTATTTAGTGTGAAGCAAGTAAAATTCTTCTGGTTCATTCTAATTTCGGGAGAGTTTTTTTCCCCATTTGACGTCTATCTCAGTTTAACGAAAATCGTGGATTGATTTGATTTGCAAGCTTTAAATAGCTGCTGTACTTCAATGACCTGGAAAACATTCTACGGCTGATAATTTCGTGAGAAAGTTCAAATGTCTGTCTTATTATCATTAGCAATCAATTATCCAGATATCATAAAATATTTCAGAATAAAATCACGATAACTAAGTAGATACACAATTAATATTTGCGATTTGATTCGTTGTAGTTTTACAATAATAATTATAAAAATGTAGCAAACGAATACTACGAAATACATATGAATAGATTGAAGTATTTTTTTAAATTATATAAATTAACTACTTTTATAAACTATGCAAAATGTAAATGAATGGCAATTTTTAAAATGCAAAGA
Source organism: Argiope aurantia (assembly GCA_026543865.1). Classification (NCBI taxonomy): domain Eukaryota; kingdom Metazoa; phylum Arthropoda; class Arachnida; order Araneae; family Araneidae; genus Argiope; species Argiope aurantia. The sequence continues at coordinate 168,242 of JAPMOR010024082.1, forward strand.
CATCTGCAATTAACTTATATTTAGGCTTTAGAATCAGTGTTTTTTAAATGGTATCTATTTTTTAGTCTAAAAACTGATTTTAAAGGCAGGAACATGTTCAGTGATAAAACAGTAGGGTGGTAAAGGGACAAAATTCCACGAACTTATTGTCTTAGGAGAGATCAACTGAACAGTTTTTAGTCTAGGGTCGAATTTTTAGTAAATAAGATATTTTTACTAGAATGGAAGTTGGAAATAAATAATTTTTATTCAATTGTAAGCTATTGCTAATGAAAAAATATTATCAAATAAAAATTCAATTAATTCCTTATTTTCATTAAATAATGAAATATTTTCTTCAACAATAGGGGAAAAGGTATTTTTATAACTAAAGATAGTAAATAGATTTAATTTATAACCTTATTTTAAAGTTTAACTTACTTTAAATCATAAATCAAACAATTACTAAGAATTCTTCATTGTCAAATTTTGTAACTGAACATATAGCTAATGAATTTTATTCTTCAAGCAATAGATATGAGAAATGACAATTCAGATAATTCTTTACAATTACTTAATTTGCACAATTTAGAAATTACATTTATTTTTTGAACTGTTTTTATTTGACAATAAATAAAGTATGTCTTATTATTGATAATGTATATATAATTGATATGTATAAATATAATTTTTGCAGACTTTATTGTGAATGTGATGTTATATGTAAAGTGAGATTAAATACAACATTTTATGAACTATAATTTGATTTTAAACCTTTTGAGAAATAGTTATTTTTTCTGAGATAATTTTATTAAGTATTTTATTTTTTTAGTATATAATTAAAAAGTAAAAAAATTGAACTTACCAATTATTATTCATTATTATTATTATTCATTTTATGTTTTATCAATGTGCACAATTTTAAAAATTTATTTTATGCACTTAAGACTTTTACGAATTTTTAGCAAAACTATGCAAGACTAGTGTCTTTGAGATGTTATTAAGTAATAAAATAAAAGAATGACCTTTTTTTACCACTACTTATAATGCATCAATGAATTTCATGTTCAACAGCAATCACTACCACTTTTTTTATATCATTATTTTTATGAAGTTTTCTTAAAAGAGAGGGAGATAAAAATATGTTAAAAAATAAATGGTTTCTTGTGTTACAAAGTAATGCACACTTGTATATAGTGAATGATGTTGGAAAATTTGTATATATTTTATTATTTAATCATTATATACCATTTTTATGATTACAATAAAATGATTTACGCAGAGTTTTTCCATTATTTATAATATTATTTTCATGAGTTTGTCTTTTGAAATAAGGGTACAAAACATGTATTTATAAGATTTTTTTAACTTGATAATATTTATAGATTGGTACAATATGTGCAAATTGAGCATGATGAAAAAAAAATATTCAAATTGCTTTACAGAGCAGACTATAGAGCAATTTGAACGACTAGGATTTAATAGATTCTAAAATATCCCAATTTAAAATACAATTATTTCTTAGTAATAGATACACAATAAAAAAAAATTGAAATTTTTTTAAAAATTAGATTTAAATTTTTTTTCCTTTTTTTTTTTGCAGTAACTTTGAAGCTAGTATTAACAAATAAACCCTTTTAAAATATTTTTAAATCTGAAAAATGGGTTTTTCAATGATACCAATTTTATTTGTAAATTTTACTTTTAATAACTTTTTAATAAATTTTTTGTATGTACATTATCACAACTATATAATTAATAGTAAATTGGAAAAATAAAATATAAAAAATAAATAAATAACCTTCCACTTTTTATAATAAAAACCTTTTTTTTAATCAACAAAAGGACACTTTTAAATGATATTGTTTAAGGTTATTATCACTCCTCTCATAAATGTGGCATATATGAAAATCTGCAGTTTAACCAATTAACAGAAGATCCATTCTACTCAATATATAATTTCAAAACTTTAAAGCAATAGCTAATTTAAAATATGAAAACTGATCTGAAAAGACTCTGAATATCTATCAATAAGTTTTATGTATTACGAAACAAATAATTAAAAAAAAATAAAAAGTTGCAGTTCATCTTCAGAAAAAATCTAAGTAATTTAAAATAGTACAACAACGATTCAGGAAGCATGCACACCTTTAAATTCTTATGTAGGGATAATGAGCTGAAATAAAAATAAATGAACTCATAATACAATTCAATAGCTTTTATTTAACCAGTTCACCTGATTGTTATACAAGCCCCATACCGTTTTGTGCTGGCAACAAAAGGCATTGACATATAAAGTGGGTTTCATAAAAAAAAGTTCACAAAGCACACATTGAAAAACTTGACTGACAAAAATTAAAAACCAAAAATTTAAGATTTTAAGAACTGATTTTCTTCCCATTATAAGTAAACATTACATTCTAAGGAAATTAGGTGTTTATACATTTAAGTACAGTGCAATTCAAAAATGCAGTTATAAGTAATCTCTCAAAATTATACTAACTTTAGATGTTCTTAGTTGCAAAGGTGTTTCAAATAGAGTTTCTAAATTTTTTTTATACATTAAATTAACTCCTTTTTCTTAGAAAAAATAGATGATTTCACTTGGATGAAACATCAATAATGTTAGTAAGTTATACAAAGGAATTAAAAAAGAAATCAGCATTTTTTTTTCTTCAATTTCCATGGCTATACTTAATGATAAATATTGGGGTTTAAAAGGGTCTTTTGTACACAAATGTCACTGTGTTCATTACTATGAATTTTTTTTTATAAAACACTATGATATTCATAAAAACAATTTGTGAAAAATCTGAATAAACAATATACATATAGGTCTGTAAATGTAATGTAAACTACATAATGTAAAACTACATAAAATAAAAGAAAAAAATGCTCCATGTATTTTGATTGAAAAAACATTTTAGTACAATCACTAACAAACAAAAATAATCAAAATATACATAATACTGTTTTTTAGTGAATTTATTAAGCATGTTACCCTCATCCCAAAAATCAATAACATTCTATATTTTAATCTACACAAAGCAAAATAAGGAACTATGCCTTTAAATTATACAATCTAAAAACAAAATATTTATTATCCATGTACACATGCACTGCAAACTGTGTTTTTAAACAAATATTGTGAACAAAAAATCTACTTAAAATTAACTACATCTTCTAGATTTACGTTTTTTGCTTCTTAATACGTTAATACATTTTGAATGAACAGAATTTTAGTATGGCTACATCCATAAATATACTCAATGCCAGTTTATCGCCACACGACACCCCAGGCATTTGACTAGAAATTATTCACTATAAGACTCTACAGGGCAAAGAGATAGTGGACTCGCTACAAAGAGTTAATTTTTTTTTTGAGCCAAAGATTAATTTGTTCTTGGAACTATCTGAGGCTAGAAGGGAAAAAAGATAAGAGAATAAGTGACAAGAAAAAACTAATGTAATCTCATTGAGCAAGGCAGAAATTCTCAAACAGGGGTGCACAACACTTACATGCAAAATGTTTGTATCTAATAAATATAATTTTTAAAATACCAATTTCAAATATAACTAAACTTGCCTACAAAAGAAAAAACAAAAATGAGGGGAAAAATTCTAAATTTGATAAGCATTTTTTAACATATTAGAAACAAACAAACAATAACTTGCTTATTTTAACAAGTTTACTAAAATGGAAAAAAGTAAAATGCAATAACATAAACATATAAATTAACTATTATTATCTATACTGTGCGGTTAATTATAGCACATTAAAGGATTTATCTAATTTCTCATCTTAATGTTAAAAGAATAAGTATTTCGTAATTAAGCACAGATAACAAAATTAGTGGTCGCTTATATTTAAAATAAGTACTATCCAAAACAACATCAACAGAATAAAATTTAAAATTATTCACTCCGAATGTTTTTAAATATACTGCAAGATATTTATATTCAAATATCTTTTTCATGAATGGATTTACTTAAACCCAAATGTTCCAAAATTCAGTAGAACTAATTAATAACAAGCTCTTGAAATAAGCTGCAAAATTTATCTTGAGCTCAGTAATGAATTGGTTTGCAATGCATATTGTATTCAACATTTTAAGTCTCATATTTTTATATTCTATAACCATCAATGTATTAAAATAAGACTGTGTATTCTCAAATATGGAAAAGAAGGATTTCTCATGAAAATGCAAACTTTTATTGATGAAACAGTTTAACTCACAGTAAAACAAAATTCAGTCAATCTTATTTTAAAGTGAAAGACATGCAATAAACCATTCACAGTCTTATAGTTCTAAAATAAATTCCATTTAATTATATGAATTCAATATTAAGAAAGCTCCGAGTATGAATTTTGATAAAATAAATTACTAAAATAAAATTTCTTTAAACAATGGTGTATGTAAATATAAACTACAATAATATAGTAAAAATATTTTAAATCCATTAATGATGAATCTTTTCTTACATTTATCCTAATAAAAGCGCCATAATTTTTTAACTTTGAAAAGTTGCTGCATTAATAAATAAATTTATATAAATATGAAAATATCACAAATGTAGCAGATATCGGAATGTTATAGAGCAATAAAAATAAAATACTAAGCATTTAATTAAATTATGATACAATTATAAATAAACACATACAACAAAAAATTGTACTAATATAAAAATAAATTCTCACAAAAAGAACTACCAACTCAAAGCTTTTGTGCATTTAATAAAAACATCACCATAAAATGTGTGCACCCCTGCATTAAGACTGGAAGGGGAAAAGACTAACAGGCAATCGCAACACTTCATAGATGGCAGAGTCTAAAAAATGTTGACAATCTATGTACTTTATTCATTTATATATATATTTATATTCAAGTTGTATATATACAGCTGGAGGGCCTGCGCTGTGGACGTTCAGAATTCTATATTTGCATTTGTACAACAAACAACGTCTTAAGTACTACAAATGCACCTAGGGACAGTGACGGAGCTCGTTTGTAACAGTTGCGCCAGTCAACTTCACAAAATAAGTGCTAACGATATAACAGAATTAAAAAGAAAAAAGAAAAACCATTTCTAAAGCAAAATCAATAACCACTTGGAATGATTCAGAGTCAGTGATTTGCATAACTTTCATAAGAAGTCATCCGATTATCTGTAAGGTAAGTGCATAACAACAGCATCGTGTCCTTGCATGGCCGGTTTCTATATGTGATAATGAACCGCGCTTATTCGTATTGTTTGTGGCGCTCCACATGGACCAAAAAAGTGCGGCAGCATCGATTAAAGTTTATACAATCCTTGAGGGACGAATACTGTAAAAATAATCCACAACTCTTTAGTAGCGTTGTTGAAATTCGTGGTGCCATCGGTTAAAATCAATGTAGAACACAGTCACTGAACCATTAGATAAACCTGCCAATAAGAATCTGCAAGATAAAAATATCTCAATTAAAAATCAGAACACAACAACGATATATGAGGCATTTACAGCACGAGAGAATCATGTCACACCGTATAAAAGTAGACAAAAAATTAAAATCTCTATTGCAAATTTCAAGTTATGCGAGAACATTATTTTTTTAAATCATGTGGTATATATCTAACAGAAAAACATCATGTTCTCAAATGACTCATATTTTTAATCATCACTAATCACCAACATCTAGAAAAGTGATAGTTTTTGACCATCTCAAAATCAATCAAGTTCTAAAATTTTCTCAAAATCGTTTGAGCTCCGAAACTTTTTTTTTGCCTGTTAGAATATATATATTCTTGTGACCCTGCCCTTTACTTTCTACCTATGCATTTTGAGACTTCAAAAACCCTAAACTAAAACAACATGTTTTCACATAAGAATACTTAATTTTAAGGAAAATTTAATATTTTCTAAAACTGACATAATAATACAAGATACTAAATTCTTATGGATATTCCAGATAAAATACTTAAAGATGGATTATGTTCTAAATGACTCAAATGGTACATAATTTCTTTATGCACTGAATGCTCCATATGCAGGAAAATAAAGAAAAATTATTTTCTTTCCTTTCTAGAAAACATGAATAATATGCATATTAATTATCAATTCAAAAATGATAAAATATGATCTGCATAATTTATCTCTTTGCATATTATTAGGAAATGATATTTCAAAATATTAAATTAAAAGCATAAAAAATGAAAGAAAGGCAACAATTTGCAGAAAATCTGATATTACAGTTTTAGGAGATGAAATATTACTTTATCAATGGGAAAACATGCACATTAATAAAAAACTTTTTAACTCCATTTAATCAGGAAATTATATATATGTACAATATTATAAATATTTAAAAACTTATTTCAAAAAGATGTCTAAAAAACTGAATCCTGCCAATCACATTTGATAACAACAACAACAACAAAAAATGTTTAGCAAAATTATGGACAATACTTAAAGAATAATGGAACGCTGTTACAATCCAGCCTTTTTGTAATTATTAAAATGTTGAATGTGATACACGATTTGTCCCACCTGAACCATCAATTTACCAAATGACGAAAAATTCAATCGATTAACATCTAGTTTATTTTGAATTAAGGCATAGCATGTCCAAATGAAAATGGGACTGCAGTTCTAGGAATTTAATTCCATTTATTAGAGCTTTAAAATCAGACAGAAGAAATTGACTATGAAAACTAAGAGAAATCTACCTTGAAACAATATCATTAAATAAAACCAAAAAAAGTAATGTACAAATAATATTTTGAATTTTCCCGAATAAGCTTGATGCCTAGTAATCCAATTTTCATTAATAGCAGGTATTAATAAAAGTTATATTTTAAATGCATATAAGATTAATGCATGATATGAAATGCAGTTTTCTGATTTTATACTGAAACTTAGATTAAGAGAGTGCACATGTTACTTGCACACATATATCCATGATTAAAATCATTACACCATCAGAAAAGTGCATTTCTGAAGTATAAATCATCTCATACAGATTCAATTGTAAATGTCAGTTCCATTATACTTTCTATCAACAAAAATTGGATTACTATGGGCAGAGCCTTTTAGAGGAATTTTGTGCATTTATTTGAGTGAGTTTTATAATAGATAAAAAACAATCCATCTTTTACAAAGGTCTACAAACAATAATAGTTTAACCACACACACCTCCAACTTAAAAAATATATATACTAATTTGACTAATATATCTAAACGAAACTTCTTCAGACAATACTGGATTAATCTGTGCTGAGTCTACTTAAAGGAATTTTATACTCTTATTTAACCCTTTATAGGGCCATTTTTTTCTAGTCATATTATGTTAAAATATTTCTAGGCTTGAAATTAGAATAAGAAAAGGAATTCATTTAGCTTATTAGATAAATTTAATTTGATTAATTAATTAATTTGGTTAATTAATAATTAAGTAACAAATCCAGACACATCATTTTGTGTGAGATAAAAAACTGAAGTAGTTTCTGTATTTCTAAAAAAAATTTGTCAGAATTATGCCAACCTACATACATTCATACAAAGATTGATAAATTTGGTGGGAAGCATACTTCCCACAGCCCTAGAAAGGGTTAAAGAAGTTATATAGTAACTGAAAAATAATCAATTTTCAATCAGGGTCAATGGCACTAATAAATTAGCAACAGATAAGGAAAAAAAAATCTTCAAGTTAAAAAAAATTATATACTGATTTGAATAAAAATACCTAAATGAAAGTATCTTCAGATATAACAGTAATGTACAGAAATAACAATGCAAACAGACAATTTAATTTTAACTGAAAGTATACAGAACTCACTTTTAGCAATTTATATTATGTTTCTAATTTTTATAACAGAAAAAACCATAGTTATAAGAAATTAGCCATTGTCCTAATTTGGCTTTTATATTTAACAAATGCAGGATTCAATTTCTAGTCTGCAAGCATAATAACCTAGATTTCGTTTCTTTTAATACATGAAGTGAAGAAAATCAAAGATGCCAAAAGTGATTTAAAGGACTTATCTGCTAAACACCACTTAACACAACTTAAAAAACTTTTAATAATTTAGCTGCCAAATGTTTACATATACACTTTATTTTTCAATAATTGATATTACAGCAAAATTTATAAAATTTGATGATTTTTGCTATTCTATTGAATTGTCAAACTTACTTTTGATCATGAGACAAAGCAAGTGAACGAACTCCACTGTCACAAGTAGAAAATGCATATAGTAGAGCCAAGTTGAAAGTTCTCCACACTTCAACAATTCCTTTATCACTGCCTGTCATCATGTATTCCCCATCTCTACTCATTGTCAAACACTAAATAAATATATTATTTCAGAATTTTAAATAATATATATATATATAATAGCATACACTTCCCTACAATCAATTTTGATGGATTTATTCACCTTAATTCATTCATGATTAGATAATATAATGGTATTAACAATCGGATGTTTTCAAAAACTAAGTAGTACTAACTATTAAGTTTTAAAATTAAATAATACTAAAATACACCAGAAAGTAGAAATTATTTTTATATTTTTTAAATAGATATAAATTAATCATTAATAAATATAAATTCTTAAAAATCATAACAAATATAAATTCTTGATTTTTTTTTGTAAATTTAATGGATAAAAGAGCTTTTTAAATGGAATAATAATTGAATTTTTAATTAATTTCTGAAAATATTAAATTAGCGCATTATCATCAAAACTATAAAAGTATATAACATCAAAACTATAAAAGTATATAATTTAAAAATTCTAACACATCAAAAAACAGCTGAAAAATTGATTAATTTATTTTCACAAACTTAAATCAATCAAAATAATATAAGAAAGTATAAAAAGAATAAGAAACAAAACTTGTTTAAAAATTTCATGAGATTAATGAGCTTAATGTATACATATTAAATATTTTTAATACTTTTGAACAAAAAGGCTAACTGCTTATTTTAGTTTTTAAATAAGGAATATTAATTGTTGATTATGTGTATATTTGTTTTTATAACTAAATGTTTATTTAATGTTGCATTAATAGCTATAATATGATAACAGAAAGGTTAACTTTTTATTTCTGTTTTTGAATAAGTAAAATTAATTGGAGATAAAGTGTATATACATTTTTATACCTAAATGCCTCATTTAGCATTGAATTAATAGCTATAATAAGATGTTTTAATTAAAATGTAAGAAATGAAAATCTTTTATAAATTCCAATTTAACTAATAAAGGGAAATAAGAAATACCTGAAATTCTATTTTTTAAAAAATTATTTTAAAATACAAACAGTAGAATGTACACAATGAATTTAAAATATCATTTATCATTTTCACCTTCAAAATTCTGTAAACTTTTTAAAATTCAGATATAAAACTTTTTTTCTACGGTGCAGGTAATAAAAATAAAAAATTTTGTAATATAAAACAACAGTTTAACCATATTTCTTCTATTAGAATAGAATTTAACTATTAAAAGAAATAGAGTTACAAGTATATATTATTTTTTCAAGCATATATTGTACATTATTTCAAAAATTAGTTTTGCTAATCATATCATTTGACATTCAGACAAAAATATAGAAATGGAATGAAACAGCAATAAACAACTGCTATATTTTAAAACAGAAATATTTCCTTTATTGAGGTTTCATTGTGTTTTACAAATGGTACTATAACAAAAGGCATAGAAAAGAAGGCCTTAATAAAATTCCATTCAGAAAGAAAGAGATAATTTCTTCAGCTACTTGAAGAAGTATGAGCAAAAACTTTAAAAGCATGAAAATGACTTATCATATAGCATTTAACAGCACTAAATTTAAGGACAATTAAATGCCAATACAAAAATTATGAGCAAATGCCTAAAATATATATGCTTATTTCAGTCTAAATACTGCAACAGATGAAATCAGTTCACTGACTTTTAAAGAGTCAGAATTTTATTTAAAAATAATACTCGTTAATTTCTGCTTCAAAATATATCATATTCATTATTAAAAATTAGCTACAGTATTAAAAAAAGTGTAAAATATTTATCTATGATTTTTATTTTTTTGCCTATGATTTTTATTTGTCTGCATTTTATGATACAGAAACCATTTAATTTGATTATTGATATTGAATATTTTAAAGTGAGTATTGTAAAATTCCCAATTATCAAAAATATTAAATTAAAAAGGTAATTTCAAGAATAAACATCTTACCTGAATGGAATGGTGATGTGTTTCACTTCGAAGTCTACGTCCATTAATAGTGAAACAACATAGATTATTTTGATCATAGCAAACAACAACTAAGCCTTCTCGGCATAGCGCACATAATTCAGGTGAACGGAAATTTTCAGGGGCTTCAAGAGAGCGCAGTAAATCCCCATTTGTAGTATGGACTAAAACAGGGCCATCTAGAAACAGAATATATAAATATATATAGAATCTTATCTTAATTAAAAGAATAAATCATAGCAGTCAGTCATTATTTTATTTTTGATGCATAGAATATTAAAAAAAAAAACACAGAAAATGTTTATCAAAATTCATCCATTTTTAAGTAAAATAATGCTACTTCAATTTTTTATAATTTTAGTATATAACCACATAATTTTACCATGTAAAAATATAAACAATATATCCACATAATTTTTAAAATTAACCTTCATTAAAGATGTTTAAAACGAACCAAATAATAATGAATTTGTATTATTAAATAAAACATAAGATATTAATTAAATCCATATTTACAATACTAGTAAAAATGTGTATGGAAGATTAAAAAGACCTGAATTTAACATGAAAGAATATTAAAACATAATATATATGCAACAAAAATAAACAAATAGCATAAACTAAGAAAATCAACAAATTAATAGTAAATTCTAAAAAAACATAAAAAAGGAATGAATACATACCTTTTGAGCCACTTACGACTAGGCCCAACTCTGCAGAAACAACAATGCATGTTACTTCACTTTCATGGCCTGTTAAAGTAGCTCTTGGAGTAGGTACATCTGAAATTTAATTGTTTTATAATAAATGCCATTAAAAATTACCAAATATATATTTTCTTAAAATATTCAGGAGGAGTGAGGGTAAAAAATGTTTTGAGGTTATTGATATCCATATCAACACAAGAGCACATCATATTAATGCAATGTAGCTTTTACCACTTAATAACTTGTAACTTTTACCACTTACCACTTTGTAATGTAACTTTTACCACTCAATCATGCCTCTTTTTTCTATAGATAAATAGATTAATAGTAGAAATAATATTTTAACAAAGTAAAAGTATTGAAAGTTAAAAATTTCTTAAAATTAAATGTTAGCAAACAGTGTATCACTGTTCCTAGCTCAAAGAAAAGGCACGTTTTAATTATTTATCTCTTCCTAGTCACTTGCAGAGATCCATAATAAATTCTAATCAGCATGCTTTAAAATTATAATATAAAAAATTTTTTCACAAAGATTATTCATATTAAATACTCTGAATTTATGAAATAAATATGACAAAAAAGCATGTTAATCATATATATATAAATTGAGATGTGGTTTTGCATATAAATACATATGAAAACTTAATTAATTAAAAAACAATTAATACAATAGCTGTTTAGAAGAAAAATTACAAGAATATAGTTTTCTCAAACCACACATACAGTTAACATAAATATATATGTACACATATTATTAGAACAGTTTTCATATATTTCAAAACAAAATATTTAATATTAAAATTGTCACAAAAAAATGAATGATTTCCAAAGCTTCAAAAAATTTGACCAAAACATCTGACATTTTAAACAAATTTTCTAAGGTGTTTAAATAATGCATCCTTTAGTAATTTTTTAGATTTTGTAATTACAATATGTTTTTCATTACACTCTACTGTCTTCAAAATTTGTAATTCTTTTTAAAATGAAACTATTTTCTGCTAAGCTTTCCTTTCTAGTTTTAAAATGTCTGATTTGAGAGAAGCAATTTGTTGACACATCTGTGGAACAAATTGCTGGATTTGTAGAACTTAATTCTTATATATATTACTACTATCATATCAGAAATTAATTATGAAGTTCCAAATCTACTAGAATTTAAAGGCATAAAAGCTATTTTGAAGATTAAAGAAACTGAGCATTTGAATTTTACAAATGAGTATTAAACAATTTAAATGTTAATTTTTTCTTTCTAATTAGTTAAAAAATTACAGAAAAGTTATGCATGCCTTAGTAAATTGTTATTTAACATTCCAGCATAATATATCATGTATTGACAATAAAGTTAATCATGAAAAGTAAAGATTGAAAATTAATTACCTGGGCAATTTAGAAGATCACCGGCTATGCATTGCGTTCGGGCATTCCAATGCCAAAGTAGAATGGTGCAGTCTTCTGAACCAGAAGCAATGTAACAATCTGAAGTTATGTTACATTCTGATCTTGCCAAGCAAGTAACGACACCAAAATGACCGTACACAATCTGGACAATTTTTGCTGCAAAATTCAAAGAAATATCAGTAAATGTTCATAAAATATCATAAAATCAGTAAAATCAAATAAATTACAACTTACCAGATTCTGTAGAGAATACTCTGAAGCTATTATCCCAGAACCCACAAGCAATAAGAAATCTACTATCAACAGTTGTAATAAAGCAACATGAACGCATCTTGACCCTTTGGCTGAAATTATCTCCAAGATGTCTTTTATATGGAGCCACATTCATGACTGAAAAAGTTTTGATGAATATAAAATACACATATTAAAAAAATAAAAATAAAATATTTCATTCTTTGAAATCATAAACACAAAACAACACTCACTCAACAATGGATCCATAGCTAAAGGTAACTGAGAAGGAGATGTCTGAGAATTATCAGAATAAGGAGCTTGATGAAGAGGACCTGAAATGTTTTAAAATTATTTAATAAAATAGCTTATTTTATTAATTTATTAAAAAGCAAATTTTTATATTTTAATTTTCTGTTTTGCTAACCTTTAACATCCAATATTATAAATGTTAAGGAATCTTGGAATCAATTTATTCAAATTAAATACCAGATTCCATATACAAGGAAACAAAACATAATTAAATAATTTGATTAACTAATAAATATCGAAATAGCATATAATAATTGAGAATATACAACTTTAAAACTCAAGCACAGCAAGAAGTTAATGAAATTTTTTTTTATAGAATTTTATTGCCACAAATATAAAACTGTCAGTTGACGAAAAAGGTCTTGCGACATTAAGATGAGAAAAGAATAGAGACATTTTAACAATTAGACTCGTATGAAATACGGAATCGTAATCTTGACAAATTATGAGCAAAAATTCTTTAACAAAATCAATAGCAATATGTATTCTTTTAAAATATAATTACCTGAGAAACACGGATTCCACCTATTAACAGCAAAATTTTGGTTGCAGGAAATGGTGACAACAGATGGTAGGGGAAGCTGTGGATAGGTGTTAGCCGATATATGACATATTGGGGAATTGGATAGGAATTTCATAATCATGCACACTTCTTCCGTGATTGGAGAAAACATCATTGGACTCTTTAAAATTAATATGCATAAATAATTAGAATCAGATAGTATAAAAAATGCAAAAAGGTAACATGAAGCATAAAACACATATATCAACTTTAAAAAGGAAATAGCATTTTTATAAAGTTCTTTTTATTACAATTTTGTATTTTTCCCCTTTTTGTAAAATTTTAGCACAAGTGATTCTTTAAAAATATATGAAATACCAGTAAAAATAATAAAGCAATAATAATTTATTTGAAAATTTATATATGCTACAAAGCATTATAAAAACTTTTGTAGTGACAGAAAAATTTTGCCACCAAAGGTACACAATAAATTATAATTATTTTTGAATCATGAACAAAAGCCTCTAGAAATTAAAAATAGAAGTTTGCATTAATGAAGTTTATTTTTTTAAATTTGTAAACTCAACTTTTAAAAAATAAAGTAACTTGGATCCTAATTTTTATTCTCCAACAGAAAGATGTGAATTATATAATTATATTCATTTTCTCATTATCATGTCATAAATATATTTCATGGCATTCTTCAATAATTAGAAAAGAATGAAAATTTTCAGCTTACAATGTGCATTGCTGAGCTTCTTGGTGGATGAGGTTCCATTAATAATTGTGATGGTGTTTGACCAAAATTTCTTATTTGATTTTCAATAGCCTGAAAGAAAAATTATACATTATTTTACTTCTTTGACAGACATAAAAAAAAAAGATTAATTGATGTAATTTTTTTTAAAAAATCCTTTGTGTTAGCATATCTGTACTTTGCAATGACTTGAAGAAATATTTAAAAGGTGTTTTTAAATTGTTTAACAATAAAAAAATTTAAAAAAATTCTTCTTGAAATGCAGAAATTTAAGCTTTCATTTAATACCTTTTAGAAATGAAGTTTTTCTCACAATCATTACTTTCTTTGTTCAATCTAACAAAAAAAATTGCAATAAAAATGAAAGAGTACATTTTTAATAACAACTTCATGCGATGAAAATAAATTATAAAAATATTATTATGTTTGATATTTAAAACTGATGCTTAACAAAATTTTTATTAAAACAATATCAATCAAATTTGGGCCGAGTTTGGAAATCTTAGTACAATTTCTGCATCAAATCTAGTGCAGTTTGCATAATAGGTAATTTAATTTAGAAGAATAAAACCATTACAAAACTTCTAAATATACTGTACCTCTTTCATAACAAGATCTTTCATATTTTCTAGATCAACACTGCCTTCATAAGTTAAATAATAAAACACGTTAGTAGCTCGGACAGCTTCTGGACCTACATCAAAAAATGAATATTATATATATATATATATATAAGAATATGTATATAAAAGAAATAATTTATCATACATAATGAAAAAAATTGATATAAAATTAAAAAAAATCAATAAATAAATCTCTTTCTCTTATTCACACACACACATTAAAAAAAAAACCCTTCAAACATTTTTTTATTTTTTATAATATTAGTTACAGTGCCAATTCCTAAATAGGCGATTCTAAAAAAGTGTCATTCAAACTGGAATATATAATTTTAAATGATGCATCTATGAACATTGTATGCAGCAATCAGCATAATAGAAACAATTTCTATAGTGTAGTAAAACAAAAATTCTCCAAATTAGACCTCTTTTTTATTATTATTTATCAATGGACAACAAGTATCTTCAGTCAATTCTCCATTAATGGTTAAAAAAAAAATGTTGCAAAAAAAGTTCATAAGATAAAAGGCCAAGAAAGTGTATCAAGGAAACAATAATGCAAAAATAAAATCAAAAAGCATAATTTAAGGATTTACTTCATAGTATTTTAAACTTAAAACATGGAATTGTAATAGATACAAAAAAAAAAAAGAAAAAAAAACTTGAGAAAAGTAAGTATTAAAGAATTATCTTGTGATTTCAGAGCTTTTGGATTCATGTTGGAACACACATTTGACATTTGTAATACTTGTAAAGACATCAAAAAATTCATGCAGATATGGGAATAAAACTGTGGATGTTGCATTAGTTTAAGCAATTACTTTAAATGCTTAATTCACAAGCAAAAGTACACACATGAGCTTTCTATATATATTTGGAAGCATTACTTCAGTAGTTTTTGACAAATTCAATAAAATATACAATTCTATGAATTTTTAAGACAAATATGTTTTAATACCTTTCAATAAAAAGATGCTACGATTTAAATATTTAGCACAAGTTTTATAAATTGTAGAATAAAAATATTATAAAAACATGCATACTATGAAATGACTAAACAATTTCACAGTCAGGATTTTATATTCTAAAGATATTTTTTGATATATTGTAACATATATCAAAATTTCAGTAAAATCAAAGATGGAAAATTTAACTGCTTAGCAAATTAAGATGAAATATTATAATATAAAGAAATAGGTTATATATATTATCTAAGACAGTTGCAGCATTTGCAATCACAAATAAAAATGTAATTAAGGAAGATTGAGTAAATTAAAAAAAATCCAGATAATATCAGCAGTCTTCTACCAGCATATAAAGAAAATATAATGTAAAGTGTAACAAAGCAGATTTTATGATAAGCACAAAATGGATAAATATGGAGTATAATGGAAATTACCTCTTTGTTTATAGCCAAATATGAGATCTATCCACTGATGAAGCTGACAAGAGACAAATTCTGATTCTAAAGCCTTGGAAGAAATAAATATTGCTCATAAAAAATCTGTAAACTTTTTATATACAAAAATTAACAAACATCCTAACAAAGGGCAAATGCAAATGCTTTCATATATAAATCGCTTATTTTAAAGGATAATAATGCTCAAAAGCTTGTTTATATAATTACAATCTGACAAATTGTTTATTTCTAATGAGAATATGTGATTGGATATGGGCTTGGATTGGAGTTTTTCCCCAATAATATTTAATAGAGGGTAGAAATTTAAATCTGATTAAACAAATTCATATATCATCACAGTTATCATTCTTATTAAAAATAACAAATTACTTCTTTCGATATCAACTGCTAATATTTCATTTTTGTCCAATTCAGTTACCATTATTTTTACCAGTTTTCATTAAACACTGAAATTATAAGAAGTATAACATGAAGTTTACAATCTTAGCTCTTTCATGATAAAGTGGTAGGCACTCAATCCTAATTAACATTTTGGAATTTCAGCATTTTTCTGTCAAGCTGTTACATGCTTTTCCAAAATATTAATTCTGCTTTATTCAACTATGAAACTTATTACAAATTTTCAAAATCTAAATAAATTATACAATACTTCATTAAATGTGCATTCTAAGAATCTATTTGTAAATAAATTTAAATGTAATAATTAGCTAAACAATGTACAATATCTTTTTTTGAAAAATGACATTTAAAATAAAAAGAAAACATTGAAGGCCTCTAAAATTATTAAATTTGAGCAAATGTGTAAAACTATGTATGACCTATCTTTATATTCACATTATTTCATATTTTTTTAATCAATTAGTTGAATAATTTAAATTCTACAGATCTAATTTGGAAATTTATTCATGTATTTTTAATATAAGAATTTGAAAGGAAAAATGTAATTTAATATTAATGTTGCATTTTAAGCATTGTACACTTTTTTAGATAATTTTTTTTCAATTCATTTTTAAACAACAATTTTAATTAAAAAAAATTCCTGAACCTAATAAGCTCTGCAATCTAATGCAAGCCGTGGTTATACACAATTACATTATAACTTACCATTCTATTTATGCGAACAAATTCCTCTGGTGTAGAAGCCCATGGTGGTAATATCACATCAGAAACAGGTGTCCCTTCTTCTTGGCAGCCTAACTGATAACCATTTTTATTCATAAACATTTCAGCCAAGTAGAAAAACTCGGGGATAAGTTCCTATTTGATAAAGAAATACGATTTCATATGTCAGTAAAAACAAAGGAAAGAAAAGAATAAATATGTACATAGTTTTGAAATGTGTATTATAAACAAATCCAATAATATTGTAAAACTCAGAATTCACTCATATTCACAAATGCAATTATTGTTATTAAAAAGCTGTGGTAATGCAACATGATAAGATTACAACAGTATGTACCTTTTAACAAATTATATTAGATAAAATGAAAAATATAACATCCTGGGTAATTTTTTTTTAATGACAGAAATGTAAAACAAGGTATTTTGGAAAGAATATATATTATTACAGACAATTTGAGTATTAAAGAATTATTATCTTATAATTAAATTATTTATAATTTAGAATTACTTTTGAAGAAGTAGAACAATTATAATTATTCAGATGCATTATAAATGTCTATGCTAATATAATTTTTAAGTGAATTCGTTATAAAAAATATCAAAACAAATCAAAAAATATTAATTTGGAATTTTAAATAAAAAAATGTGCATAAAAAAACTAAATATAAAAGATTTAAGTCCTTAAATGGAATAACTAAGCTTTCGATTGCACATCCCTATGAAAGTTATGACTTCAGATCAGCAGAAATTCAGTCAGGTGCTGCCATCTATATGTAATTCTTTTCAATTTTAATAAAATATTTTTATTAATCTAATACCAATATTTCTACTAAAATTATTTCAGTAGATAAACTTAATATTTTGAACAATATATATAAATATATATTTAAAAAAATTGTAATAAAATTTTGTGAGTAATTAAATAAAATAAAATTGCTAAACATCGTTCTGTGATCAGAAAGTATTCCAATTTAAATAACGTAGTATTTTGCAAAAATATTACATGAAAAGAAATATACTAACTTTAACGTCAGATGTATCCCTCTGGCAATTCTTCCATGCTTGAGCAACAGATGAAAACATTCGATTAGCGTGATCAAATTTACCTCCTTGTAGTGACAAAAACATTGTAGTGAAAGGTTCCTACAAAAAATGAAATAATAATTAGATTGATAATAGAAAAATTAATTTTTTGAATTAATAAAAATATTTTATACACAATTAGAATAAATATAGTTAATATTAGAAAAAAATGCTAACTTACCACTCTCACCATCCAATTTAATGTAAAAGCTGAGGTTGAATAATGAGTTCCGAAATGAAAAGGAGGTATAGTTTCATGTTCCCAAGTTTCATATCGTTCTTCAAAAAACGCTTTTCTACTGGGATTCAGAGCACCTACAGGCTATAAAAAAAATTTTTTTTCTTACTTTCATCCAAATTTTATTATTACAAATGAGATATTTAATTGCTCTAAACTGTTAAAATGCATGAATAAAGAATTTCCAAAATGAACGCAGATTATCTAATTTTTTAAAGTATCATTTCTATATTCAAAACATGTTTTAAAAAATAAAGTAAATTCAGCTTCTGCTTTTATGATACAATTTTCAAAAGTCTAGCGTGTAGAAAATTTTTTAACGCTTTGTACTTTTTTCAATTATATATGTATATTAGTTGATTTTTTTATTAATTAATATTATTAATTAATAAATTTTTGAGAACATATTATTACTAAATGATACATAAGAAGCATTAATTATAACATACTATAGATATTATTAAAATTACATCAAGAAATGAATGCATTGTCCTATGCTATTTCATTTCTAGTATAATTTTAATATTATTTTAAACAAAAGCAAACGATCTAATATTGAATAGAATTGAATTAATAACATATAAAAAATGAATAACTTAATTATCAATTAAAGAAAATGCATATAAAAAATGAATACCTTAGACAAATCTCTATAGTTACTAGGTAGGCTTAGATCCAGTTCAGGGGCTTCATAATTGGTTAACACCCATGGGAATACAGGATATTGATTCAAATCATTGTAAGTTCGTCCTATAATATATTTTTATAAAAAGTTTGTCAAAACAGTGTTTCCATAAGTCACAAAACTCTATGACAGATATTGAGCCATTAAAAAGGATTTAATCGACTTAAATATTTTACTTACCCGCGATTGTATTTAGGAACATAAGATATTCGAAATTTGTTATTTCTCTTCGCTGCCATTTTTGTGTCATATTGGATTGTTGAAATATCTGTCTTGGGGACATCAAGGAAGCTCTCCTTTGATTTATAATAAAGAGATAAGAATGCATCAAAACAGAATTATTTAAATAACTTTCAAATAGTTTCATAAATAAGAATCTGATTCAAATGATAAAAAAAAAAAATGCTTACCTTGTCTGAGGTATTCCATATTTTATACCCACACCAACACATGGCAGAGCTTTGACTACTTTCTTCACGGTTGTATGATCCATGAAAGCCAGCATTATGGAAGCTACAAGAAAATATTAATAATTCTTGCATGGTAAAACATGAGCTTATTTTAAATTATTGAATTTCATTAATGCATTTTTTTTATGGGAAAAAAAAAAAAACAATTTTCCAAATCTCTATTCTCCGATAATAAAGAATGAAATGACTTTAATGTGAAAGTATCACGCCTTCTACTTTGAATAAATAAAAGACAATTCAAGAAAATGACAATGACGAATTTCAATGTAACATTTTCAACAAATTCTAACTATTTAAATAAAGAACAGATATCATCATTCTTATAGTCATATTCAAAATTTCATAGAACGTTTAGGGTTTCAATCAACGGACACAAGTTGTGGTAGTTTTCCGACTTTTCAGTGACCCTTAGGGCAGCAGGTAGGCCGATTAAACAGATATCCTATTTGATGAATAAATAAATTTTGAAAAACGCATTCTATGTATTTTGAAATATTAATAATATTTAATCATGCATAATTGGTCTAGTTTCAACCAGTTTTATTACTTTTAGTTATTACAGTAATCATCGTGAATGTCTGTTTGTATACTAAAATGGAAATTATGAATAAAACACTGATACGAGTAAATAAATATATATTCATTTTTATAAAGTCATCAAAATAAAAAAAAGCAATTTAAAGCAATTATAACTTGATATTAAGCCCAAACTGTGTTGAATTGTGAAACTAATTAAACAGATGATTAAAAAAGGTGGGGAATTCATAATGTATACTGCTTAAAGTAGCAAAATACTCAAATCTGGTACTAGACACAAATTAATATATATCTTGTACTCAGTGTGCAATATTTTACAAATTATTTTTTTAAAAAATGAGTTTGCGTATTCCGAAGTCTCTATTTACATTTTAAATTTCAGCACAGATATATGGATGTTAAAAGCATCACCAATTCTTTCTTCCTTTGATTTTTCTTCTTAAAATTAAAGTTTTTTTTAAATAATAATTTTCAACTTACATGTTCCTGTTAGTTTTACTATAAAAAGAGTATTGGTATTTATAACAAATAATTAATGGAGACAAATGTAGTTAATATAGCTTAGGTTAGAAATAATCAAAACACAAATGCTCCAATTTTTTAAGAAAATTCATAAATATATCAATTTTTTGCAAAAAATTCTCGCTCTTCCTAATGACAGTCAACAGTATTTTTATTATCAGTAACAGTAATTAATTTCTATTAATAAAAATGAAGATGTGATAAAATCAGAGTTACAATTCCCGAGTTGATGCATCCGTAGTTATTGAAGGAATTTTTTAGGGCAAATCCTTTTTCAAATCAAAGGAAATTCATGATTTAAATAGAAATATCTCCTACATTTTTACAAATAGCGCCATGAGGGATTTTCCTGTGTTTTTATTATATTTGTTTACATTTTTCTATGTGAACTTTTTGGCCGATTTTTGGCTCCTTTATTTTTTAAATTTTTTTTTGTAACATCCTTATTTCAACGAAAGGATGCTGTATCCTGTCTCATTAAATTCAATACAATAAAACTTTACTATAAGTGCACGCTACTTCCCTGGTTATACGAGATGTCTTTTTGATTGTAAAAATCTTTTAAGATTACACTATATCACAATCTCAAATCCAAACCCATTTCGAAAAATTTATGAAATTAACTAAAACTAGATTTTTTTGAAAAAAAATATTACAGAACAGAGAAGCATTTTTGCAACGATAAATTCAAGATTCAACAATTCTTAGTTTTAAGAACAAAAATCCTACAGCAGTACTAAAGCATTATTACTGAAACAAATATTTGAATGTTTACTGCCTATAAAATGGAATAAGATGGCCATAGTTAAAACATTCCGGATTATTAAATTTCACAATTTGTATAACTTAAACGTTAAGAAAGATGCAGTAAGATAACTATTCCAGATATCTCAGAATTATACAAAAAATAAACAGTAAAATTAAATTAAAATTACAGTAAATTAATTAAAATTAAGTCGAGGTCTTTAATACACCTCGACTTAATTTTAATTACTTTACTGTTAAAGCCAAGTTAAAATGGCAAAATTATTTCAATAGAATTTTTCAAAATTTCTTAACTACGGTGATTTTAACCTTTTATTTTATTAAATACCACAAATCTATTATATAATATTTTATTATTGCGGCAAACCAAAAATTAGATTTCAGATTCTGATACGGAGGTACAAATAGCTCATTCCATGGGATACTCCGTAAATTACATTACCTTATCTTTACCATATCTTATTTGTCATAATTTATAATCAAAGTTTTCGATAATACATTTCTTTCACCTGTTTTCTAAAACATTAATTTTTTGACTGTTTACTGCACGACATATAGAAACATAAAATTCTCATTTCGAATGCGACTTCTTTTCTGTAAGATTGTTTTATCAATAATAAAAAATATTTCACTAACTTCCATCTTTGGAAAGGTTAAAACTTTTGTTTAATTTATAAAATTGCATGCACCTGAGCAGTTACGTTTCCAAATAAATTCAAAACCAGACACACCACATTCTATTAGAAGTATTACTAATACCTATTATATGCATTTAGTATATTGTTAGTCTTACTGGAAAATGGCGTAGTACAAACAAGATTGACTCTACTGCCAATAAAACCCAAAACAAACTTCAGCAAAAGATACGCAAAACGTGAGATGAAATTTTTTGCCAACACATAAATAAAAGTATAACATTTTGGTCGTCAGTTAAATCAATAAATATGTCAGGTATAATAGTAATTGATTTTAGGAAGCTCCTCAATCTCCAAATTAACACAGTTTTATCAACAGAAATAGATGAGAAATTACATTTAAAAACTAAACAATTTCAACGAATTCCAATTACAGCACAAAATTAAAATAGTCTGTAGTTTTCAATTTTCTTCATTTTTTAAACATAAATTTCGTTTAAATATAATTCATTAATTATTTGTACCGTTAAATAATTATTTACGTCATTTCAACAATGACACAAATATAATTATATAACTCTTTCCAAAAATGTATAACAAAAAATATGATCCAAACTTACTTCTGGAGGCCAGAAATATTTCCAGAGCCACATTTTGAAGCAGGTATCTTCTAGAGAAAACGGCACGGATTTCGCTAAAGTGCCACTTTCCATGGACATGGTCGCAGTATTTGATAACCTGATGGGGAGAAAAAAGAAAGAAACATTTTAGCTATCTTTAAACAAATAGCATTTTTCGGTCAACGTTATAGGATTGATATTATTAAAGCTTCAATAAATTACATTAAATAAGAGATGGATTATAGAATTTCGATTTATTGGTAAATTCAAATTTTCAATCACTTTTTTTACTTCATATAAAATCAACATTTTAAATTCTCCAAACACACTGAAGTAAATAAAAGTGACTATAAACGATAAGTACAAATTTGTTTGTGCCCTTCACAAGTGAATAACAGACACAATATTAATTAGAAAGTACCAATTCAACAGCAAAGTACCAATAGATTCGTAATATAGCATTCTGTTAACGGTTTATATCTGTGTGTGATGTCATCCAGGTTTACAGATTCATTTGTGCTCTAAGAACTTTGAACACAAACACACACATGCATTTCAATTCGCTGAATAGTGATAATTTGATAATATATCCCCCCCATTGCTGGAAAAATACAAATGATCCGACATAAATCAATATTTTTATAACTGATTATTTTTGAAATTAGAAAGCAGACAGTTATAATTATTACTTTAATATAAATTAACGATTTTTAAAATTAAACTAATTAACATACACAACATAAATTGCTTGAAATTCTTTTTTAATGCCAGATTTAAGGCTGTTGACTATCTACTATTTTTATTGAAAAAAGTCAATATGGATAACTCATTAAAAGAGACAGAGTTTATGAAGAAACATTCCTCTAATCGAAATAAATCTTTCATTTGAAGAAATTTTTTTTCACATATGAACTCCTGCCTTATTCAGTTATATCAATGAAATAATAAATTTTATATGCAAATAATTTTATAAACTAACAAGATTAAACAAGAATGAGTACCCACCAGTGTTATTAGGAATTCTATAAGAAAGAATTGTGTTATTTTAAATGTAAGACACAAATTTTATGTGTTTAAAATAACTAATTATAAAATCATTCAATGAGCCAATTTGACTTATAATAGTAAAAATTAAAGAAGCGCATTAGAAATCACGGAATTAAAGAGCAGACAGAGGTATGGATTTATAATTGTATAGATCTCACTAAGTAATTAAAAACATTACGTTAATTTTTCCCCCTTTCCTTAGCTTCCTCTCTTCAAAAAATATGTATATTGCTGAAATAAATAATTTGATTAACTCATTCCGTAAATCCAGGGTTAAACAGCTTTATTGAACTCGTCAATAATAAAATTCATTCCGCAAAGCAAATGTATCTGATTAGTTAAAACTGAGTATGCAAACAAGTTTCAATATTAATACATTACACATTAATTCTTCTCTTACACATTAATCAAGTTATAAAACATTTCCGTGAGTAAACAAAAATTAAACATCCTATCTGTTCATATAAATTCCCTTGGATAGAGCTTGTAAGCAAAAAGCGAAAAACGTAGTTATTAGATCAAAAGTTGGATTTAGAAACATGATGTGATTTTCATGAAATTCTGCTTAGTAGTACTTGAATAGTATCAATTGTTTCAAGCAAAAACTATATGTGACGACCATCATTCCATAAGGAAATCAATCAATTATTTAATGTTTCAATTTAGTCATTATTGTAAAGGCTTTATACTTTTATATTCAAACTAGACAAACAAAAATCTTATTTTTATTAAACCTTTATCGCTATTCATAGATAATTTTATTTATCAAAAATGAAATCCAATTTGTATCTTGCGAAAAGCGCCAAAATAAACAATACGCACCACTTCAAATTTTATTAAAATTACATTATAAGTAAAAAATAAATGAATAAAAATTCTTTCACAAAACGGCAAAAAGAGAAAGAACCACTTTAAATAACAAGGAGTCAAACAATTAATAATACAATTTTCTTTTTGGTAATCAAAATGAAAATTGCAACTTATAAACGTTTTAAATAGAAAGACGTTTGCAGCTGTCCATGTTTCCACAAAAGTTAAAACATTCCAAAAGTTAGCGTCTTAAAGAAAATGAGCCATGCCATCCCATGCCATTATTGTTCAGTCCCAAAAACTGCTGTCAGAGAATTGATATTTATGGCCGAGACGGTTGCATCTTATCGCGCAGTCGCCAGAAGAAAAATTTCGAGGGAACCTTCTTATCACTGAATTGTACAGCGAAAATGAAGTAACAGTCAAAGAAAATAAATTGTCAATTATTCTTAATGTCAAATGACACTTAAGATCGTTAGACCATCATACAGAGGGGAAAAAACCCCGATACATTATACAACGTGTTTTATGTGACAATGATATAAATAACAGTTAATGGCTGAAAACTTCGAGATATTCATGAGAAATTAAAAGACATAATAGCACTAAAGAAGAGCAAAAATAATTCTTAAATGATAAAATAAGCGAAGAATAAACTTATTTAGATAAGCCAACAGTAGTTCAGAGATAAAATAAAATATAGCGCTCCATTAATGGAATTCAATTTAATATTTTTGTTGTTGAAAGATGTTATTCAATCAAAATAAGTGGTCTTAAATGAATAATATCAAACTGAAGGTACGTATTTATATAATACTTTAAATAAGCACGTGACCACTCTATAACGAGGCATAAAAACAACTATACTTCCAGCCGAATTATCGGGGGGGGGGGGAAGAATCGTGACTATTTCTATGCAACAGATTTTCTTTAAATTTTTTTCATAAATACTATGAAGGATAAGGAAGATTTTAAAGAAAGTTTATCGATATTTAATTAGATAATTATCTTTATTAATTCTAAATTATGCCTGATTTTAAAGAAAAGACTAATTTATCTTTAATATTGCCAATCATATTGAATTAAAATATGATAAAGATATCTTAAAGCGAACCGAGTGGCCACTAGCAATGTTCAATCAAATTTAACTTCATTACTTGGTGTACTTTATAAAGATATCTTTATAAATATATTTATATTTAACAACTGTAATCTCTACTAATATTAAAGATGAATGTGTGTGTGTGTGTATTTGTTGGCTCTCTAGAAGCCAACTCTTTCCTCTCAGCTCTCAAATTTGGCATATATATATTTTGCAAAGTGGGAAATGTACCTGGAAACGATTTTTTTTTTTGAAATCTTAGTTAGAATTTTAACTAAAAATAAAGCAGAATTTGACGTTTTTCCTCGCTAATTTCTGAAAACACTACAGCACAAAAATAGTTTTTCAATCGTTTCAAAATATTAAAAATTATCTGTTACATAATACTAATTTAATAACATACAATTTTTTAATAACGTACAATTGCCAAAACCTGAGTTAGGGTAGTTTTTTTTTTTTTTTTTTTTAATGTTAGGTTAATTTCTAACTTTAGAATGTTCTCCTGAAATTTAAATTATTTCCATTGTTTCATCAAAATTTAATGACGGAATTTTCTTCAACTGCAGAATGTTAAAGAAGGATTCTATTTAATATCTGCAAAGAATAAAAATTGAATTTGCAAGGCTGCGAAATTTACAAAAAACATTCGGAAATTGCGTTTTTAATAGTGTTATGGGACAAGTCTCTATTAGAAAAGTTCATGCATACAGTAAACAGAACACACATAAGACAATAAAAATAATACGGTGTTAATGTCTGACAATTTGACGAAATCGTGGACATGAAATTACATCTATCTGAATCAAATGGAATTAAATAACCACTATTTCCAACAAACCAGTGGGTTGCTAAATGGGACTAACTTTATATTATATTATATGCATTATTGTATTACATCGGAGCCATCGCTATCTTAAAAAATAAAGTTTTAATAAGAGTTTTCGTGACAATTATATAGTCAACTTTTAATAACAAAAGAAATAAAAGTTTCTATTTTGAGAAAAGCTGATACATTTAGTAAATTAATATTAGATAGTATTCAATTATTTTTTAGACTAAGTCAGGAATGACGAACCAGTGGCGCGCGGCAGAATATTTTAGGCACGTCACCGATCAAAACGGTTTGCCTTTTGGTTCAAAATAACAAAGTTCACTATGAAGTATTACGAACAAACGCGAGTGATCGGTCTTACATTCCCTACAAGTGCAACAAAAGACAGAATTAAACAATCGACGTCTATGATTAAATATGTTAACATATATTGTTATATGAGTGGGTTACTCGGCTGCAAATGTCATTGATCAGTATAGTAAGCCTTTTCAAGAGGTCAAGTTTTTGAAGAAAGCCTGGTTAGCATTCGCCTCCTTTTTGAGAATTTTGATAATAAAGATAAGATAATTCAGAGCATCAAAGATATTCCTCTATCCAGAAACACAATAAAAGAAAGAATCTCAAAACTGCCCAGAAATGTAACAGGTGACATTAATTGCGCTCCTTTTATATCGCTGTATCTTGACGAAAATACTGACATCACTAAATCTGCACGTTTAGCTATTTTTGCTCGATATTTGTAGGAAACGTCATTACGGAAGAATTAATTGCAATAACATCGTTGTTAACAACTACAAAGGGCACAGATATTTGTAAAGCTATTAAAAATTCGCGTGCTGAGAAAGAAATTGATTTGAAAAGAATTGTTTCAGTAACAACTGATGGTGCTTCAAATATAGTAAGCAAAAAATATTTTATTAGTTTATTTTAAACAGACGTAGGACATTCAATTCTGGAATTCCAATGCATTATTCATTAACAAGCCTTGTGTGCTGAGTGGTTTAATATCTTTTGATAATGTAATGGCGTTAGTCACAAAAATACTCAACCTCATATCGTCGTAGGCTTTAAATAAGCGAAAATTTGATGCTTTGTTGGATGAAGTCAACTCGAAGTATAATGGGTTAATAATGTATAAAAATGTTCGTTAGTTGAGCCGCGGGAACGTACTTCAAAGGTTTGCCGACTGCTTGGAAGAAATCATACTGTTTCTGCAAAATGAGGGAGAAATTGAAACAATACCCACAATTGTTGAATATTAAGTGACTTTCAATTTTTTTTTTTTTTTTTTTTTTTTACAGATATATGTCAAAATTTCAATGAATTGGACGTAAAGCTTCAAGGAACAAATAAAAAAAATTGTCGTCATGATGGATTTCATTCGCGCTTTTGTCACTGCGTGTTTTTAGAAATGATATTACAAGAAACTACAAAACAGAAATAAATAAATAAATATCAAAAATATCACTTCCCGAACATTGAAGAAGAATATCAATATTATACATCAGATTTAGATGTACATGAGAAATCAGACGAAGAAAAAGTTATTGAAGAATTTATTTCGGTAATTGATTCTTTAATCAAGGAATTTTCAGGGAGATTTTCTCAGTTCAAAGAATTATCGGAAGTTTATTATGCACTCCGATGTGACTACATTTGATAAACTGAATTTGCCCCAATTCGATTGGTTGGAAATTGAAGAATTTGAAATGCAAAAACTAATTGATTTCCAGTCTAGTTCAATATGGAATTAAAAATTGATTGAAACAACAGAGAAGTTGGAATAGATTGAAACAGAAAGATTAACAAGCAATATAAGTAAAAATACCAATAATGAAATTTTGGAAACTGGAATCGAATTTCATGACACATTTAACTGTTAACTGAAGCTGGCTCATGCTATTTTAACCATATTTTCATCTACCTATGCCGGCGAGTTGTTATTTACAGAGATGAATAACATTAAAGACTCGCTTAGAAACCATTTGACAAATGACTTCAATTCAGCAGGCATTCTGCTAAAAGCAACACCTTACAATCCTAATATAAGATATTTGTCATCTAATCTGCAACGGCCGAAACCACACAAATGTTACTTTAATTTGAATTATACTTATAGTATTTACTACTACACAGTGCAAAATGTATTTTTTCGTAGTAAATAAAGAGTTTTGAGTTGTTAATATTTAATTTTATTATTTTCCCAATAATCACGCCAAAATTAATAAGTAAAAATAAAGTATAGACGGCACGTCTATACCTTATTGAACATTTCTTTAGAAAAAATGGCCCGTTGATCCTTAAAGGTTCGTCACCTCTGGTCTAAGTTAACGTGGGTAGGCAAATATTTTTTTTTAAAAAAGTTACAACTAAGAAAATTATTTTTATTACACTGAAGTCTTTGAGAACATTTTAATTATAATGTATAAATTATTATTGTTGTTATCTTCACAAAGAACTCAAAGAAAAAAATTCAGCTTCCAAAGAGTTTTGAACCTTACATCTACAAACACTACATATTTTATTTCTAGGTATATATACAAAATTGCATTTTAAATTAATTGATGGTTATGTGATACTGGATCAGGAAATTAAATAAGGAATTATCGAGTTAATATGTTCTATTTTAATCAGAGCTCTTATTGTATCTCCATTGATAAAGTAACAAAAATCCTTTGTTTATAAAATGAAGAATAATTCGTTAAAAGAAAACATTTTATTCATTTTATAAATTTAGATTAATATTTTCTTGAAATAAAAATGTAGCATTTGATTTCACTAAGGAATAGGTTTTTAACTATTTGCTCAGTCATAGCAAAGAATCACAAGGATTTCATACTAAGTCGACGAATTTCTGAGATGCATATCCAAGATAGAGGAACCGACCAATCGATGGCGAACATGCGGATAGTTTGGAATAATCGGGCGGAAGTCTGTCGCTGATAAAACAGAGGATTTCAAGCTCGCTTGAACGAATAATTTTTAATAATATCGATAAATATAATGCATAATGCATAATTTGCATATGATAAATGAGAATTTATTAACTACGAAATCTACAAGTATAAGTTTTTTTAAAAGATAAAGTACATGAAACGTGAAAGTAAGAACAGGGTTTAAATAATAACATAAGATAGAGAAATAGTAGAAATAAACATAATATGAGATATAAAATAATAACACAAAAGATAAAAAACGAAAATATAGGTAAATATTAAATGGACTATACAATAAGGGAATTAGATAATAATATAAATAAAAGATAATTTAAAATACTAGTTAAAACAATAATAAGAAATAACATATATACAATTAATATATTACAGACTTAACAAAATACAACACTGCACAAAATCTCAATATATAAGTATTATACTTTCTAAGTATTATTATCTAACAGGGTTTCCAATATATTTTGTTCAATATTCTTGCTCTCAATTTTCCCAGACTTGTGCTGAATCAATTTCAAAAATCCCCATAAGCTCTATAACTGGTTGGAAAGAATTTTTCCCCTATTAGTTTCGGAAACATATAGAATTCGAAATAATATTTTACAAGTTGCGTTTAAGTAAAAGCTACACATTTTCACTTCTTAAAATATTTTTTAAATAACAGGGAAAAAAAGTGCACCGAGAAACTGAAATCAGCAATGACAAATTTTATTTTGACTATTTGAATACTTTGAAATGATGGTAGTTTCGAAAACAGTCGTTCCAGTGAAGAGACTCATTTAGAAATTTCCTACAAATATGACGCCTATGTATAAACTTAATATGGTCCTTAAGGATTAAAAATAATAAATTAAATCAAAGGTGTCTAGTTATTTCTGCAATACTCGGGACATCAGAGTTCAAACATTAAAAACTCTTTAATTTTAGAGCACACAAAAAATTAATTTCATAGAAGTTTGAGATACTTAATTTATCATACTTACTTATTTTATCTTTACTTACTTTAAAAACTTACTTAATTAGACTTAAATTTATCAAACTCTTTCTTTTATTATTAGTTATATAATATTAAGTAGTTTTACTATACTCTTTTAAGATAAACTTAAAAGCAATATAGTAAAAGGAATGCATATAGAAAGATAGCAAAACTAATAACATTATGAAAATTATATTATGAAAATTTAAATAAGGAAAGAAAATAACGGTTATTAACACCAAATATTTCTATCTGGTAAAATTTTTGGAATATTATTGTAATATATTACAGACAATTTTGCAATCAACAATTTAAACGGGCTATGCTTGAATGTAAGTTTCAGGACTGTTTATTTATTAAGAAGCGGTAGAACCAATCAAGTATTACTGTGTTTCAAGAATCGATAAGGTTTCTCAGACAATATCGTTAGGATCACAAACTATTTCTTCTTCGGTTTCAAATGACTCATTTTCTGGGATTAGGATTGTCTTGTCGAGATATGGTTTATTGCATATATTCGGAGTCGAAGATAATTCGGGTTATGGGATATTTTCATACTATCGGTAACTGTTCTGCCTTTTGGTACCTGTAGGAACAGCAGCAGTGTCACTTTGCTTTGAAGCTGAGTTTGAAATTTGAAAGGATGGGATTATCTAAAGATTATATTGTGTATTATATATGTGCGTGTGTGTTTATTCATTATTTTTATTTGAGACCTACTCTTAGTGCTTTCCTATTTATTGTTTCTTTAATAACATAGCGAAAAAATTACTTTCCAAACACTTCTGAATTTGTATTTCAAAAG
This sequence comes from Argiope aurantia, assembly GCA_026543865.1. Classification (NCBI taxonomy): domain Eukaryota; kingdom Metazoa; phylum Arthropoda; class Arachnida; order Araneae; family Araneidae; genus Argiope; species Argiope aurantia. The sequence goes on from JAPMOR010024082.1 coordinate 199,602, forward strand.
AAATATTATAACAACATTTTTAGGAAACAATTCATACATGAAATCAAAATATTTCACACGGAGAACAGACAAAAATATGTTTAATGGATAATAATATTTATTGCAAAATAAGGAGAAAGCATAAAGTTTGAAAACAACGTAAAATTCCTCTATTTCAAAAACCAGAGAATCATAATTTTGAATTTTATCGAGAAATGACTCACACGAATACTCATTTTCAGAAAGAGAAATTATCTATAAATGAAAAAACCGTAATTATTTTTATCGACAGAAACAATAATTAGAATAAACAGAATTATATTTAAAAACAAATGTAATTATAAAAAGAACGATTTTCACCAAAAGATGAAAGATCTTTTTAAATAATGTTATAAAAAATTAAAGATTTAATCTTTGTAACTATATGTACTATTACTATAGTAATATAGTAACATATATTACTAAATGTAACTAATTATATGTAACTATAAGAAGTACGATTTACATCAAAAGTGAAACATCTTGTTAAAAGAGACTAGAAAAAAAAGTATTTAATCTTTCTTTCATGCACTCTTTCACCTCATATATAAAAGTAGAAGAAAAATAGAAAAGAAAATTATTGGATCCGAAACTTAGGAAAATCAGCAAATTCAACAATCTGGCGCATTTAATTTTTCCTCGTCTAAAATAACTTCAACAACATAGCGAATACCCAAGAGAGTACGTAAAACACAAGAGGGACAAAATCCAATAAAACGGGCTTATTATAAAAACATTTATCTGTCAGCATAGAACACTTTTACAGCCAGTGAACACGAAATATTCTAAAAGCAATCATTCTCCTCCAAAAAGTTTCCAGACAAATATCCAGAATAAGGGAATCTGCACAGTACCAAGCAGAGAGGAAAATAATCAAGTTACCACCGCGATAGGACCCTCGATAGTCGAGAGATCTATGACTCTTGAACTAAATCCGATTTGGGAGAGGTCTAAGCGTGTTACAAATTGCATTATAGCTAGATTAAGGATGGCTTTTACAGAAAGGGGGAGGACTGTTTGTGGATCTACTTCCGATACGAAATCGTCCGCGTAATGTGCAAGTGAGTCAGCATTTGCACAGCAACAACAGCACCATTTGAGATAATGCATAATAACCAGTCTGACCCGCCTTGAACTTATAAGTGAAAAGAGCCATTCAATGATTGAAAAACACAGACATTGAGAAACACGCAAAGAAAGGTTTGGTTTAGTTAGATTATCTTAAAATCAAAATATTACCTTTATAATTTCATCGATTTTATCTATGTACAATGTTTTCTTGATTTTTAATAATTTTTTTTTTTAAATCTAATATACAAATCGTAACAATTTCTGCTGCTGTGAACAAATTAAAACTTTTCCATCAAAATATTCAATTGCATACTTTTATCAAGGTTAAAAGTAAGATTAAATAAATACTTTAAATATTAATTCCGTTAGACTATTTTCTCTTCCGCTTTTATTTCGTACTATAAACATTTTTTAATTTACAGGAAATATAATTTTTTTCTATTTATTTAGTTAAATTTACGTTTTTCAGTCTTATCAAATTACAAGGTGAAATATTTTTTAAAAATATATATTCCACATTAATGTTTAACAGTCTAAAAAGTCAATAATCTAGGCGAACAAGCTGGTCGCAAAGGCGGCCAGTTATACAAAAAATCAAATATGTCTGAAGATAAATAATCAGCATGTAAATGAAGGTACATTTTCACCAAGCGAATGTATATATATGATATTTTTAATTTCAATTTAATTAATTTCCAAGGTTTTATCTTAATTTAGCCCATAGAAATTTCATTCTAAAATATTATCTTATTTCGTAATCCAATTCCACTTTCTCAACTTCATTAATTTAAGAGAAGTTTTGTAAAATTGCTGAATCGGCTAAAAGTCTAACTTTCCCACACTCCGCGTGAAGTTCTAGAAAAATGTCCAATAAGTACATTCTTTTTTAAAAGATCCCTGTGTTTCCCCTGCCTTGTCGATGCGTGTAGCAAAAATCCCTATCGAAATCTTAGAAAATAATATATTAGCACTGTAAAGAAATATTTTCCATATCAAAAACTCAGGTTATATAAGATCAGAGATAAAATGTTCAAGAGCTTTTTCCTGTGTGTGTGTTACTCGTCGCTCCTGCCTGTAAATAGTGCGTGCTCCTCCAAGATGAAATAAAACGACGTCACGAAATCGAAAGTCTCTTCACTGTCTTCGAAACTGCATTCTACTTCACATAAAATAATGCTTATATTATATATAACAAACAATTGAGATATAATTAAAATAGAGTTCCTTCATGACAATGATGGAACCATAATAATACAATCTTGGATGCTATTCTTAAAGTGTAAGGATCTTCCATTTATTTTCGCTTATTTTAGGATCAAAATTTCGGATTAAAGTTTTTATTTCTAAATTTAACACCTAAAAAAATAAAATAATAAGATTAAATGAGAGTTCTTAACAAACAGAACCCGAACCTATCGTGCATAGTATTATTTGAAAAACTATGCCTATAGATATACTTGCATCTCGAAGTTATTCCCCACCCCCCTCCTCAAGATCAAGTTTTTTAAGACTGCAAACCGAATAGATTAAAATGGTGTAATACCAAGCATGTTGAATATATTTAAAGTTTTTTAGCTGCAGAAAATTTCTCACAATGATTCAGTTGTTCTCAAGAATAGAAAGACACACTAGTTACAATAACGTTTAGTATAAAGTTTCCCACAGACAAAACAAATATTTATTTTATACTAGCTGCCTTTGGCGACCAGCCGGTTTTTTTCAATTAAATATTTTAAGTAACTGGTCTCTTAAAGGATTCTCAAGCAAAACATTTTTAATCTTCAAATTTTGATAGCCATACCAAACATATACTGTTTAGATCGTTTCTTTCAATTGACTATATATATTTTGCTAATTTGTTGTCATTTCCGGCAAAACTTCAACTTTAATTTAAAATGTAAATGATGAAATTGCAATTAATATTAAGATATTTTTTAATAAAACCAAGCGTTTTATTTTATTTACCATCATTACTGTTATTTATTAATTATTATTATTATTGAATGTGAGTATTACAAACAGAATCGCTCGGTATTTAAGTCTTATGTTAACTACAAAATATTTTCATCATTTATGTAATATCTCAAACAATAATTCAACAAAAATTTCTGAGATTCAGCATAAAATTCAGTTTTTAGTTTTGCTTTCAAAAGGATTGAAATGAAATCAATAATAATATTTTGTTCCGGCCTATAAATATATTTCAAAAATTATGAAGTCTAAATTTAATGCAGTAAGGTATCATATTCTGAGAAATATTCTGGACACACCAAATATTAAATAAATGAATGAATGTTTCTGTTTTCCACGATCAACTAAGACTTATTTATGAAGTTTTGAATGTTAAAAATTTAGAAAAACTCAACATTTTCATAATCTTAGTCCAATTAATCTTGAGAAACCTGCGCGCTGATTGCCATATTTTCTTTGAAGCGATCCATGGAAAATCTAAAATTATCCTTTTTTTTATTGAATAGTGATATTCAAATTTTCATAAATCAGTCAGTTTAAGTGATTGGAAATTAACTCTTAAAAGTCAGTGATTTAGTTGACTGGAAATTAACTCTATGACCACCATAAAATCTGTGCTTTCTCTTGTGGTGTATGCATTCTCCTTAATATCCGCTCGAATAAAACATCACATACAAAAGTACTACATAGAACAAACACATCAAAAGTAAACATAACATTTCAATAGTTGCCAAAAACAAAAAAGAGAGAAAAATGCAATTAATAAGCAGACGATATTTAGAAAAGTACAGATATTTAGACTGGAAAATGAAATTATCTGAAATTAAAAACACGCGCAGACGATATTTACAAAAGTAAAAATATTCAAACCTGAAAAGGAAAATATATGAGTTATCCCATCAATAAATGCTATAAGTTTGTTTATATCTTCATTTTTTTATGAGTCATTAAACACCAAAATGGGACTAAATAAACACCCTGTATAGAGAGTGTAAAAGATCATAAAATAATTTTTCTTGAATTTATTTTTTAGAAAAAATAATATTTCATATTTGTTTCATTTCCTACAGACACGTGCCGAAAATTATATTTTTGCAGTTTTCATTTCCAAAAAGATTTAATTTATTTTTAATCGGGGCTTTAATCAATGTGATGGCAACACTTTGAAAAAAGCTAATTTTTATCCATGAATGCGAAACGTGCTTAATCTTAATTTTTATTTTTTACGAAAAAAATTATTGAAAAACATAGTTAAAATATTTATTTAAAAATTCATTAAAAATAGAAATTTAATTTTAAGATTAAAACATTAGTATCATTTAAAAGATAAATTTTTAATCTTTAACTTCATGTAAAAATCTTTTTTTTTTTTTTTTTTTATGCGGTAATATTTTCGGAAGTTATAGCAGAAACACGTCAAAATTTCGCTTAATTTTTAAATAAATAAAATTCTAGTTAAAAATTCGAAAAAATAACTCCCGTGTGCGCATTCCCGGCCTCCAAGGTATACACGTGCCAAATTTGGTAGCTGTAGATTGAATGGTCTGGTCTGTAGAGCGCCAACACACACACACATTGAGCTTTATTATAAGTATAGACAAGACAAATTTATTCACTTAACATCAATATATACATTATAACATGCTAGAAAAATTTGTTTGCTTTCTTCCCTGAAAAAATTAAATGTGGAAATGAAAATTTGCATCCAGCTGAATAGCATCACTGAATTACTTTTGAATAGATATTTAAAATCGCATCTATTAACAAAAGTTTTAGAGAAAGGTAGGCGCAAATCTAAAATTTCAATAACATGACATTCAACCAACATAATATAATTAAACTGCTTTTTGTTATACTATTTATTCTATTTTTTATCTACATTCTAAAGATTCCCTTCAAATAAAGAAAGCCAGGGACACACTTATTATAAGTCACGATTTAGTTAATTTAAAAATTTGTTTTCATTTATCAGTTTCTTTGCACTTTTGAGTTCTTGAAATAGACTTTTTGTGAAAAGTAAAAATATTCGTTTCGCAATTGTATTTAATGGGTGCTACAAGTCGCCTGTAAGGGCAAATGAATTAAAAGCAATAAATATCTACAATCTCCGAGAATTTCAATTAGTAATATCAGGCAAATAAGGAAATTACAAAGCAAATTAAATATCAAAATAATTTTTTTTTCTTAGATAACTCGGTGAAGTGTAATGCAATTCCATAGTGCAAAGAGGGGAGGGTGAATTAGAACATTTAACTAGTTGAACTGTAACAGAAGAATTAGCGCTGTTTAGCTGCAAAATCAAATATAAAGGATCAAAATTATCAACATTATTCAAGCAATACTTACGAAAGTGTAGTATACCACTGAAGTAATAATGCTTTATGTTTTATGTGAATTTTAATTTGTTGCATGCCTTGTCTCCAAATCAAACCTTTTCAAACTATAAGCATAAAATTGTCATTTCAGAAATAATGCAAAACGATTTTATATAAAATAAAAATTTAAATACAACTAAACCATAGCAAACGAAATAAAGAATATGAAGTAATCCGTTTCAGCGTCGAGCTAGCTGTAAATCGGTCGTGGTATCTTAGTCACCTGGCAGTAAATATAAGGAAAACTTTCGGCGACTCTCCATACACAAAAGGAACCGATTTCTGTAGCTCACAATCGACACAAAGTGCTTATACTTATTCTTTATTTTTCTTTCTCTGTGTAGGATCGAGGCAAGAGGCAAAGGAACAAAAGAAGCATTTCATGAAAAACTAACTCGCCAAGAGACTATGGGCTCTGAGAGAAGGGGGAAGATTACAGAATGGGGGAGATAGTCACTAAGGGGAAGGAAGAAACTTGGTTAAGCCTCGGGCTATTCGTCTCGCTTTTCAATAACCTTTCGCATGTCAGATATTTGGTCTACCTTCCAGTTTTTCCGCATGACTAGGGTCTTTCAGATATAAGAAAATGAAATGTGAGCTTCTCCTAAAGAATTGAAATACATCTTCAAAAGATACGAACCAGCAGAATTTGAAAGCGGTTTTTTAAAAAAAAAACGATTCTTGGAGATTAAAATCAGTCAGTGTTAAATAATAATAGTGAGAGAGAGAGAGAGAGAGAGAGAGAGAGAGAGAGAGAGAAAAGAAACTTATTGTAAGAATCTCAAATATTTTATGTACAATAAGGCAAAACAACATTATGCGTGAGACAAGATAAATGCTAAAATATATGCTTCCTTTAATCGGAAAATACGACGCAAAGATCTTATCTTAAAATCGAATCGAAGTGTTATGATAACAAAAGTAAATTTATGAATCCCAAAATTCAAACAAAAAGTAAACATTGCAAAATATTACAAAAGTGCATTAAGAATACCAGATTAATATTTGTGATAACTCCGTTAAAACAGAATGCTGGAATACGCTTTTTCACTTTTTCAAAATAATTTATTCATAGTTTAACTTATTTTAATATCATCCCATTAAAAGGATAACAAGATGATAAGTTAAAAGTTTTAATAATGGTAATTCCAGGACAAATAAATAAATCAATTTTCCTTCATAGAATATTGTAAGAAAGTTACGATTTCAAAACGAAGTTAAATTCCCTTGGGGCTAAAACAAAAATCAATCCGAAATTTTCTTTTGAAATCTAAGTAATTGATCAGAGAGTCCTTTTAAATCCACCAAATGCATTTCATATATGAAACCATGTTGGGGAAAAAAAAAAAAAAGAAAAAAAACCCATACTACTGCAATAGAAATCGAAAGCCTTAGAAAATATTTACAATTTTATTGTTATTATAAAGTTCGATAAATATAAGATAATTTCTATCTCTAAATCAGCATACTTCATTACGAGGTTTATTTAATCCATGTAACGATATACAGTAACAGCAACAAATAAAAATATGGTGCTGTTTTTATTTTTGTATCAATATTTTCATTCTTCACAATGGACTGGGTTTTTAATAAAGATCATTATGCATTCATTAACTGAGAACAGTATATCGTATTCAATTTCTTCATTGCGGATATCCTTATAAAGAAATAAAACAAAACCAGAGAAGAAAAAAAAATTGAGATTCTCTAATTACAAGACAATACCATTAAATACAAAAAATTAAATCCTAATCAAAATGATTTTCTTGACAAGCTTATTCATAAAAATTATGTTACTACATAGCTGTGAACAATACAAGTGGGGGGGGGGGGGGGGGGGGAAAAAAAAAAAAATTACTGCTTCCTAAAATCTTTGGAAAATTAGAGCCGCTGCGCATATATTTTTTTTAATTGAAAAATTTAAATGGAAAAATATTTACTATGCAATCAGCATTTTAAAAAACATAAACGGAAAATTTTGTTTTCTTTTTGAATGTTTTCAGTTCGAAAAAATCCACATAAAGCTTATGTGAGGCATCACTATTATTAAACTTTCCTCACTATTATTAGACTTCCGTCACAACTATCACGAAGTTTAAATAATTAACACATATCAGCAATTAATTATTAATACAATTCATAATTAATCCATTAATTATTGTCTAATTCAAAAGTTGTGAATTCAATTCAACAGGAAATATTTCTACACCAACTTTTCAAAAGAACTTGATAAGTAACATTTTCTCTGATTTCCTAATAATTCATTTGTCCTCACTAACAATCAGAGAACGAACAAAATAAACTTTTCGTTTTGTGAAAATTGGAATTTACAGCACACTGAACAAAAACAATGGTCGATTCACCAAAACGTCAGAAACGGTGACGCAGTTTTTGCCGTAAATCGGGAACGCCGAAAAGCACTGCATAATCCGGCAGGAAGGCAGAATAAATCGCGCATCTTTCTTATACCCATGGTTAATTAGCTGCGACAAGGATTCTTCTTGAAATAAACCGCCGACGCAACACACCTGTCCGCGAGAAATCTTCAGCATATAAAAACCGATGATGTAAACTACTGGGTATAGACCTTTTAAAAACAGCAGCCCATTTCTCCTGTGCTATGAGCCTTCCACCATAATCACAGCTGGCGTCCGCCGTGTTATTTCCGGCGGTTGATTTCGAATGGAAAAAAATTTAGGTATTTCTCTGGAGCAAGAGGAACGAAAGAAGATATCTTTTTCTTGCCCAGACGCCGCAAATAAAGTGGAAAGGTTTAATAAGGGGCTTTTGGGGATGAAACCCTCCCTCCTTTGAAATACGAGACTTCCACGATAGAGAAGCGCTGTTACATAGCAGGTTATGGTGCGGTCACAGTTTAACACACACCAGATTCTGACAAGCGTCCATTTTGGGCATCGTCAAAAGAGAACCGGCGGAAGGTTGAAAGGGTGACGATATCGAAGAAAAGGAAGAACGAATCACTATATAATCTCGAGAAAATAGAAAAGTTCTGGAAGGGGTATTTCATTCATAAGGAATTCAAAACAAAATAGCTTTTTGGTAAAATTTTTTCAATAAATACAAATTTATATGAGCTTCTATGAAGATATCAAACATTTAAAAAGAACCATAATATCATAAAAATGTACTATAAAATATTAAATTTTAACTAAACTTAATAAAAATTAATTGTAAATGCATCGAAATTAGAGAGAAAGATTAAATTTTTTTTATTGTCAAATATATTTTTTAAAACTCCAAGTACTGTAATAAAATGTCACAATAAAGCTTCTTTTCTTATCGTTTAAAAATATCGAATAATTCAAAGAAAAAAAAAAGTGAAAGAACATCTTTTTTCAACTTCCGCATACATCGTTCTTCTAACCAGTGCAAAATGTTTTCGAAACCACAGTATTTTATTTTTATTTAGCTATTTTTTAAAAAGGTTCTTTTTTTTTACAAAAGATCCGTACAAGAAATCATTTAATGGTCTAATATCTAAAACAATAATTAATATTGAAAATAAATCGAGGCCCAAACTATTCAAACTTGATTATGCCTGCTCGTTTTTTTTTAAATATAGAATTCTTTTATGAAAATGATTATAAAAAAAAAGAAATTGTAAGCGATTAAATTTTAAAAATTACTTTTTATTTTGACAAAAAAAGCGGGAAAAAATTCTGTGTCTCTCGTTTGAATCGAAAGCAACTTCTTACATTTTTATCTAATAGCAGATATTTAATTTTTTTTAATCAGCACCCTCATTTCAAACTGAAATGTTTAAATTCCCAGCACAACCTAAATCGAGTATGTAACAGCTGAGCGAGACCGGAAGTTTAACAGAACTTGAAATTTTTGTGCAGGTCTCTAGTTGTTTATTTCAGAAAATTATTTATCTTTAACAGCAAGTAAATAAACAGCTTCAAACAAAACAATTTGTGGAATTTTCTTTCATTTTATTCTTTTTTTAAAAGTATTACTAGGATAAACCTGCCATAAAAAATTAGAGCAGATGAATGGCACAGACATCAAACGTGTTATTCCCATACAAATCGAATTTTACTACGCAATAAAAACGGATATGGGAATTAGACTGCAGAAAATTAGAACAAAATAACTACATTTGGAATTAATCTTAAGAATATTAATCGAACAAATCAAAATTAGTTAACCAAACTTATTTTTAATCCTACACCGTTTCATTTCAAAAGGAATAATTCTAATTCCAGTTAAAGGAAATTATATTGCATTAAAATGAATTTTGTCGATAATTATTAGAAAAGAATAAATAAATTCAGTCTGTCTATCAAGTGTATTGTTATATCCTATTTAGAATTTTAATTTATTTTAAAACAGCACGTTTGAGTCCAAACATAATTCTCATTCCAAAAAATAAAGCTGTCATTGGTATCATAATATATATTATATATATATATATATATTCTTAATCTTATTCTTTCATCTGCAAAAATTCGTAAGAAATCTTACTTAGTTATTATAGTAGTTATTTAAAAACATTTCAAGTAATAAAAAGCTGATAAAAATAAATTTGTAACAAATTTTTTATACTAAAGGGCTTATGCCTAGCAAATCCGAAAGTGAATATTTAACATACGTTCTGTATCAACAACGATAAACTTATAAAATGAAGTTCAAAATCCTAAGCTTTCGACAGATGAAACCTAATCACACGGACATGGGAGTTTTAATGCACAGGGTATTCAGGGAAGTACTTCCTCATTTTTCAGCCCCTATGCGAAAGGAAATTTGTTGGGAAAAAAATATGAAAGCGTATTCGTATTCTCCCCTCTAATACACGTGACCCCACAATATTCTTTCAGCGGATTAAAATGAAAAAGTGTTTTTACAAAGGAGATCGTTTGTGAGATGGAAATATAATCCTTTTCGACAGAAATAATGAATTCTGCACCTTATTGTTCAGCCAATTATTTTTCTTAATGGAAATGCTTACATTTGTACATTTTGACTCAAGTGTCCATAAAATTTGGATTAAATAAAACAGTCTTATTTTCTTAAATGCTTAAAAAAAGTTTTAAAATGAATTATTGTTAATCTGCACATAGTGTCCATTCAAAATGTTCATTTAAAACAACTTTTTTATTACATAAACTTCGTTCGTTAATTCACATAGTTTCTGAATAAATTAAAACCATTAACTACAAGTAAAACCAATAAAAAAAGTATAGAAAATGAGAAAATGCAATGCAATTAAGATAAATGCAGTTGTTTCATAAATTGTCAGAGAAAATAAATAGGAACTAGAACGAAATTGAGTAGATAAACATGAAACCATTTAAAAAAATAAATACAAAATGAACAAGTTTCAAGCCATTTAATATTTTAAATGTTATAAAATTAGTTAGCAATCGATGTAGTCTCCGATATGGCAAACGTCACTGTACCGCCTTAAAAAAATGTTAAAGTTATAACGTATCCAAAAAATTTCAGCAGAGCAACGAACTTAAGGTATTAAATTACAAAAACAATGACTAGGAAAAATTAAAGTACTAAAATTTTAATATTTATAACTACGGCTAAGATATCAATTATGATGTCCAATGTAAAAAAATAGCGAAATAAGTAAAATAATAATGTTTTAAAAGAAATGAAAAGATTAGGAAAAAAAAATTTCAACTTTTTAATTGAGCTTTCTAAATTCAATAAAATAGCAATCATGTTAAAAAATAAACCGGAAAATAGATCAAAGTAGCATTATTTATTTCAAACACTCAATTATTACATCGGCCAACCTTCAATTAAAATTAACGAAATATGATAACGAATTATTAAATGTTTTATATAATTTCTCCCATAAGCTTAGATATATACGAAGAAACTAAGCCACCTCTCCATTTCAAGTTCATTTTGAAAATTTCTCTTCTTTAAGAATCGTGACTTTTTTTTTTTTTTTTTGATGTTTTATGAAAAATTACCGATTTGAAATCTAAAACAGAAATGTTGTAGTTGAATACCAAAGAACATAAAACAATGTTACAAAATATTGTATAAAGAAGGGTAATGATACAGACTTGGAACAAATAAGGCTAAACTATAAAATAATAAATTGTTCCGGTCATAAACACTTGGAAGAAAAATAAGTATGATTAACTGAACAATAAAATGAAGAAGTAATACAAAAAGTGCTTAAGGTATTAAAAATATTCTAGAATTATTAACCCGCTTGGAAAGTTTGATATGAAATATTCTATCTAGCTAAAACTAGATATTTATATATACTTTATTATTTTTGTGTTTTGTTTATATAAATTATTGTTGTATTCGATTTTTAGTTCATTATAACGCTATAGGGAAAAAAAAAATGTTTTGGTGATTCTATTTGGCATATATACAAAAACCTTTGGTTTTCATAAACGGGAGCAAACAACGTCCATGCGAGAAACAGATTCTTCAAATTCAATCCACATTTTTGCAAGAGAAAAAGAACAAGACTTCTTAAATAATCTTGCAATCGCATGCGTATATTCATATGAATTAATAAACACATTTAAACGAATGGAAACGAAAAAGAATGAATAAAGAAATTTAAGTTAATTCACCAATATTAATGGGAATTTCTTTATTAAAATGCTCTTTTTATTATTTTTAATAATATTTAAGAACTGAACAAAAGTACATAAACTCTGTAGCACCAATTCCAATTATACAGCCCATTTGTAGCAAATAATAGCAAAAATAATCTTTATTATCACAATAATAAAGATTATTTTCGCTAGAGCAAAAATATTTTTCATTTCTCCTTCACTCTCGTCATATTTCCCTTTAAGATGAAATAGTTGAACGAATATTCTGACGTCATAACGTTTGGAACTTGAATATTCCATTACATCGCCAGAACTATTTGGTTGGGATCAGAATCGATAACTAGCAAAGAAACACAGGTAAAAGCTAAAAGGAATATTCATAAAGGAATATTTTTCAGTTTATTCCCTCCTGTTTCCACTCCTCTAAGCAGTATCACAAGACAAATCAGAGGACTCAAAAATATAACAAAACAAAACGCAAAACCCACAAACAAAAGGCTCTTGGAAACATTACCTATCCTTATCACCGTGACCTGGGCGTGAACCGGGGGACGACGCAACATCGTGACATGAATCTGCGGTGAGCCTGAAATGTCCTCACCGAGTCCATCAGCAGGGCGCTTATACAAACCGGACTGATTGAAAATAGCGATAGGTCGCGTCAACTTGGAGACATCATTCTTCACTGTATTTCGCTAGCTTCGGGCAATCGTAATAATCCAGAGCGGGAATTGGAGAAACGTGGTTCAAGGTCTCCCGGACTTCATATGGATGCATTCGTATAAAAATGATGACATGAGAAGATGGAGATCATCTCGAATGCGCAGCTGCGAGATAACACTAGAATTATTTCGGTGATAATTTCCCACACCGTGAGACGTTGGGAAAGAAAACAAAAGAAAGAAATGCCCAATGAATTGCGAGGTTGCATTGAAATAAAAATGAGTTCTGTTGGTTCTCAGAAGCTACAAATGATGCTTGATTTTTATTTTAACTACAGAAGATGAACAGACACCGAACAAGAACATCTTCAAAATTATAGATATAAGAAATACTAACATGACGATTTTTAAATCATCTAATTAAAAATTAATGAGTATATTAATTTCCATTTCATTTGCATGAAAACATATATAAAGTGAATTTCTTCATCATTTAAAACAACAATATAAAGTGTTTCCCCTTTCTCTCTCTCTCTCTTTCATAAGTAATAATCATATAAAATAATTCCTTCTTTAAGCCAAAAGAATCCCTTAAAACGAAAAGAATGGGAGGTGAACAGAAAGACAATAAAACCCACTTTGGTTTATTGAACAATTCTTCATATAATCAGCGATTATAGTAATTAAAATACATTTAAACAAAATGCTTTAATGCCAGGAATAAAAATTCTTTTAATACATTAGGTCACTTAACATTTCAAGTGAACTTCAAGAGAAGTAAAATAGTAATATATATATATATTCGGAACGATTTCTGTAACAAATATTTTATCAAGTGTAATTTAACTATCCTTTTTTTAAATAAAGCATTCAAATTTGAAATTCGAAAACAGATATTAATTTAGTTTCATCTTTATATTTCTGTATTAATCTTTTAATTAGCATAAGGTGGAAAGTTGTAGTAAAAAAAAATGAGTACGCATAGTAAGTAGGATCTAAAATATTTATGTGTTCTTTGATTTTTTTAATTAATTAAGAAATAAATTCTTATAAATTTATGCTAATTTATTTAAATTATTACGCAGACAACTGTGTAGAAAGGAATGCTGCCACGAGTTGTCGATCTCTCATAAGAGTCAATGGAAACATGTTGCTTATGAGCAACCTGCACTAAATTCAAGGGTTGAAAATGTCCAGTAAAAAAAACGATAAAAAAAATTTGAAAAATAGTCAATTATAAACCTTTATTAAATTTTTGAATTAAAATATTTCATTTTAAAACAATTTGAAAAATAAACAGCTACTACAGTTGTTTAAGAAAACAATAAGCTTATATAGGTCGTTTATTTTGTTTATGTTATCGTTTGTTTTAGCAAGTTTATTTTTAACCATGAAGTTGAATTACATTAAAAAATTTTTACTATTAAATAGGTAAGTTACTAAAATGGAGAACAACTTCATTTGTGATATGTAAATTTAAAGTTTTCTTATTGAAAATATTGAAAGAGTTTTTAAAAAAAGATTTTGAATTGATAATTACTGAATTTAATGTTTTTATAAATGAAAAAATTCGTCAGGAAATAATAAAGTAATTTTTAACAAAGATATATTAAAATTGAATGTATGCATTAACATATCACTATCATGATTCCTTATAAATAAGATTACATATGAAAAGAAATTTGAAAAAATAAAAAATAAAACAAAGAAAAATATAAATTATTTAATTTAAAAGAAATGTAAAATAAATCTACCTTGATCAGAATAATTCTAAAATCAATGATTTCTTAAGACATACAAATATTTTAATAACATTTATGTTTCCATCGCGATATGATATTCTAAAGTAATGACTAAGGTAATCTCCATAAGTGTTATGTTATAGAAAATTAGCAGAATTTTTATGTTAACGTTTCATGTAAAACAATTGTCTATTCTGAAACAATAATACAAATAATTAAATTGTTTGATATCATTTTACAGTCGAACTGCATATCGCACAGATTAGATAATGAAGCATTAAAATGATTTCATAATATTTAAATAATTTAAGAAGCCTATTCTGGAAAATGCATTTCTTCTTAAAAATTGCTTTCGAGAATTTTTAAGTAAAATGAAGGTATTGTTTAGTTAAAAAAATTATATTCATCGAAATATTGACAGAAAAGGACTAAAATACCCTAGTTTCGATTTATCAGTAATTTCGAAAAAGTACTCTCCCCAAAAGAAAAAAATATTTTAGATTTTTAAAAAGTTAGAAAATTTAATTTAACTATTTATATTTTGTTTATTTCATAAACAACAAAAATAAATCATGAAAATTCGTAACTATTATTATTATTATTCATTTAATATATTCAAAATCGAGTATGTGGCCTTGTAAAACTTATCACTCGAAACCAAAAACGAGATATTATATGCAATATTGGATGATAGCATATTTTCAAAATCTCGTTAATTTTTCATGAATTACCATCATGACCAGCTGCCTGAATTATTAATATTGCATTGCAGATGACATTTTAAACATGAATAATGTTTGTTTGTCACTATATTATGACTAAAAGATTGTTATGCTTTCAAAAACGCTGGTTTAGATGGGGAATATACACTAATTCGGGAAAAATGGCGATATGAGTTAAAAGAAGTGTCTTTCTTCGTTGTAACTGAAAGTTCGTAGTTCTTTTTGATTAAAACATTTTCAACATACAATGTCTATCTATTTTCTTTTCTATCTATCTTTTCTATCCAAAAAATCTATTTTATTTTTAAATAATAATCACCGTTAAGCTTTAAAACACATAAATGCACATAACAGAACGCATACTTTTGATGATGAATGCCATGAAATATTTTCATTTATATAACTATTTGAAGAAAAGGAACACTGCCTACTTATGCTTGACAACAATTTGGTTTTGTTCCTAGCTTGCAATCGTCTTAATGTACAAGAAAGGTATTATGAAACTGACCAGCTGCCTACTATTCCATCAAAGTTTTACCTTTAAAGACAGATACAACTAACTCCTCTAAAATTTAAGTCTAAACAGAAATATCACATATACTATTTCAAATTTTCATATCTTTCATTGTGCAAAATTTCATAATTTATAAAAAAAAACTATATTATTGGAAAATTTAAAAAGATAAACTGAAAGATTTACAAAAATGAGAATGGTAAAAACTCCACGCCACAAGTATACTGGACGCTTTTCAACTATGCAATTTTTATATCACTTTTATAAAAAGTCGAAGCAACTAACCTTAATTAAAAAGAAAATGGCACTTACAGAACATTGACAACAATTCTATTGGTAAAAATTTTATTTATAACAAAAATGCTGACGTATCAGGGGTTTTTTTTTTCACGTTAATAATGCCTAAAAAAAAGACCACATACTATCTAATTATCAAAGAGATATTTAGATATAAGAGAACTATGAGTGAAATATACTCCATTGAATTTTAAGTTATGTAAATTATATCACAGCGATTAATGAATAAGAGCTATCTCTATTTTTACTAACAATAGACATGATGATAGATTTAAAAAAATGAAGTTACAATATCGAGAATTTTAGAAGACAAATCAATTGGATATTTAAGTTCGTAATAACTTATGAAGAGGGACCATCTCCACTAGAAAGTTTCATGTACACAATAAGCAGAACCAAGACAGTTAAAATAACATGGCTTGAATATCAAACAATTTGGGAAAACATGGTCAAGAAGTTTTAAAGAACGATTTATCTGAAATCAAATAAAACCAATATTCCAGCGAACTAGCTGGTGAGGAATAAAAAAAGTGAAATTATAAAACCAGAAAAATTAAATTATTCTAAAAGCTGACTTTTTAATAGCACTATGATGTCATGGGATTTTATCCTATTAGGATACACAATGAACAGATATCAGACTATTAAAATTACATGGTTTTGATGTTTATCATAATTTGATGCCTTAAAATATTTTCTAAGAGGAACCATAAATATTAAGTTATGCATAAATGACTTAATTGAAAGTAAAAACTACCTATTTTCCAGGCAAACCAGCTGGTCGCCAAAGGCGGATAGTTAAAATTTCATTTTAACCCATAAACTGTTTATTTATTTCAAATTTTTGATCAAATAAGTTTTATATATACAAAAAGTTATGCAATAGTATAATTATATTCAAATTATATTTTGTTTTGAAAATATTTGTTATTTTTGGATAAGTCCCAAATAGTTATCGTTATAAAATTATCGTTCAAATCACTTCTGTCTCTTAATTACATATACTATAAATTCTACATTACATATTTATATATGATATTTCTTTATAATATAAAAATTAAATCAAATATATAGTGCTTCAAATATGACAATTCTGTTCCGTTCAACTTACAGACGAATTTCAACGTTGTTCGCTTGTTTTTCGGGAGCGAAGTACAGAATACACAATTTCTGCTACATACAATATTGACTGTTATTTATAGAATAAAACTAAACTATTAAGTGTACCAAATATATTTTTGAGGCTGAGTGATGTACGTACACTTCCGAATCCCCAAATGAGGATCATGATAGCTAAAGCTAATGGAGTAAGAGTAAATATACAAGTATTTGAATTTTTTAATGAACTGTGAATGAAATTTAAGTTCATTTATCAAATAATTTTAAAACATGTTGAGTCGCTGTTGACGGAGTTGGCAAATGAAAAATCTAAAAATGTTTCAACCTTGATTCACGCACCAGTTTTTATTTTGAAATATCCTAGATTAATGATACTTATAGCTTTCATTTAAAAATAAAGAATTGCATGCAATATAATAAATTTTATTCAAGAAAACATGCAAAATCTTGGTCTATTTTCAAAGTCATGGATTCATGCAATTATTATCGACGATTATAACTCATAAAAGATTAAATGAGTTTAGAGTACAAAGTTTTCAGGATAAAAGATCCAAATTTGAGTTATGAGTCCAAAACCAGTTTATTATTTTAGATTTAAAAAAATCAACAAAACCAAGAAAAAATCTATTTGGCTAGGACTATTTGATTCTCAAAAATAGATGCATGTTACTACATACTTAAGATGTTACAATTTTGAAAGCGGAATGATGTGTTATGCAATAAGAAAAGTACTTGTTATGGAGTTAATCTAACAAATGTGAAGTATAATTTCTTCTAAATAGTCAATGAGAATCAGTTACTTTAGTCGATCAATAATTTCTTCGCTATTACCAGTCTATATCATCATTTGACAGTAAAAATTATATATTTAAAAACCATCCGGAAATATAATGAAGCCATTTTTATACTCCCCATTCAAAAGTAAAGAATTATAATTGTCCAAGATTTCTACTCTGATATTTTGACGGATTTACATGCTTTAGACTTTCTCCGAGTCCAAAAAAAGGGGAAGTTGGGATTGGGTTTAATGGCACAAGAGTTGGTTAGACTATGTTCCGCCGAAACATATGAACGGTTTGTATGTAGTAGATGCTAATGATAAAAATTACATCATAATATTTAAAATATTATGTAAAATTTTATAGCTAAATATGCCACGAAGAATAAACAATGATAAAATCGTCGATAAAACAACAGTAACAGAAAGATAACATGCAATGCAAAAAATGGGCAAAATAACTTGTAAGTCAGCCATTCATATTTAAAACATGCCCTTGTTGAAAAAGAAAAGATTATGAGCAATACAACGACAGAAGAAAATTTTATTGCATTTGAAGGGGGTAGGGGAGAGCGAGGAGTGAATCATTTTAGGAATTATTTTTGTCAATTTGCGAACTCGATAATTCAAAAACGCACGGAATTAAAGCAGACAAAAACACAAACTTTTTATATCATCAGCGACTTAGATGAATACAGATCCCCCCCCCTCTATTGCATTTTATGTAAAAGTCTAGCAAATATTTTTTTGCACATTAGTTAAGAGTTTTTGTATTACTGAAATAAAAAATAAATATAACGCATTTGAAACATATAAAAATTATATGAAAATATTATAGAAAAAAGTTTAATAAAAATAATAATTAGTAGAATGGATATGCTTATTGATTAAAAGACATTTTTCTCAAATTTTAGAATTAAATTGAGCTTAGCTATCTTTTGTGACAATAATTGCCCAAAACTAGAGCTCCTTCAAATAAGAAGAAACAAAAATGAGACAATCTTTTCAGTTTCAGCACTAAGAAGATGATAACCGTTTTTTACCGACATTCAAACTCAGTTGATTCACCACTCTTAAATTTTGTTTAAATGTACTGTCATAAGAAAATCAAATTATCTTCTATTCTCCAGCAATAAATGCTTATGAAATAAGGATAGAATCTATGTAAAATTATAGTTATTATCATTTTCAAGATATTTCTTAATTCTGTGACACCTAATAACTGTTACGCAAAAATGTTGAAATCTATAAAACTAAAGGAAAAATTATTTAAAAAAAATTATAAAATAATTATCGCGTCCTAATGGGTAAAAAAATTCAAGATTCCCCAGGGCGCCGCGGCATACAATTTGAGACAATAGGCTGACAAAATCTGGTATATTGTCTTCGTTTTACACATTTCTATCAAATTTTGGGCGAAATTTGCGAACGAGAAATCTATGTATTCAATTCTTGGTTATGAAACGCGATAATTTACACAGTACGAATTTAAAAACAGAAGCTATATGAAAAATTACACGATTTTATCATCAAAATTGTACATGTGTTACAACTATTGGTGCATCAAAAGATTGATTGGCTGCAGGTCTGCGTTTTCGTACGTATGTGAATGCGATAATTCTGAAAATGTATCAATACAGAGTGACTGTTATGAAATTTTTACATTAAAATTGTGAATTTGCGTCAAATTGCGGACTTAAGTAGGCAAAGTGAGGAAGTATTACTCATACTCGACTTTGCTCATTACAGCTGCGCACAAAACACATCGTACCATGGAAATATATGAAAAATTTAAAAGACAGAAAGAATATTCAAACTGAATTTTTCTTTAACAGTACTCCCCCAAACCCAATATTGAACTTCGAGTTTCCGAAGCGAAATTCATATTATTTAGTCAAAATCTTAGATACAATCAATTTTTACTTGACAGATAAATATCTCCAACGTATCCATAATAGATTAAAAACTGTTGGGAAGTGTTACTTGAGCAAAAGGAAAAAGAATTGACGGATATTGATAGTGTAATAAGCAATAAAATAATACAAAATGTAGAAAACTAAAGCTAGTAAAACACCGGTAACCAATTATGTGATAAAAGCAATTACAATTATCATATGTAACCTACATTTAAAAAACTCTGGGTTTATAAAATTTCAGAATCTTTTTTAAATTAACTGTTTTAAAACTTATTCAAGAATAAATTAGTAAATTACAATTCTAATGCAAAATGCAATAACATTTAGTTTTTTAAAAATAAAATGAGTCGGCGCTAATAATAACAGATATTGAACGAATTATTAAAATAAAATTTTTACTTTTAATTTAATAACTTTTTTTAATTTAATTAAAAAATTAAATTTTTAAAAAATGGACAAGATGGTGAAGCTTTTGCAGTAAATGTAAACTCAAGAAGTTTAAAGGAATATTACACTGCACTGAAGAAATATAAAACGGAATTTTTAGTTAAAATTATTAAATAAAAATTATATCTTAACATAAAAACCCAATTTCATATAAAAATAAATGTGCAAAACGATATATAAAAATTGTTAGAATTCCAAACATTAACTACCACTGTATTCAATTATTTTCACAATCCATGCAGCAAAATTGTTATAAAAATATGTTTCCAAGTAAGTCGTGATCATATTGTTAAAAGAAGTTAACAACAAAACTTCGCTGTTTTCTCTCATATTGTTAAAAAGATCTTAACATTCTTTTTTTTAACAGCACTTTGAATAATAATTCGAAGAAAGTAGAATTTCCCTTCTTTTTCTCTTTGTACATCGTACAGCATTACGATGTTGTTGTAACATTCAAAGAATCATTCAGCCATCTACGCTTGTGAAACAATACATCAAAACAGAGAAATACGGAAAGAAACGCGAAAAAAATTTGTTTTGTCTATAATGAAAAGGAAATCATGCTGAAAAAGGCATACACTTTAAATTGCGAGGGGAAAAAAAACACGAACTCATTGAATCATTTCAAATAGTAAACCTTTAAAAATGAGCAAGTACTATTCAAAGTGATGGAATCACTTAACAGAAAATAAGGTCCTCTTAAAATTTTTACAATAATTATGTCATGCTCCGCTGACTTGTTTACTGTATTTTTTAAAGACTTGAAAACCCCTTCAATTGTGAATTTTTTTTTGTGTGTGTGTGTGTGTATGTGCGTGTGTGTGCCTTACATGGTGTTATAGCATTACAAAAATAACACATATATATATTACGAGTAAACCAGATTTCTTCATGCAATTTTGTTCTTTCTGTGAATCTGAAAACACGATTTCATGTTGAGTTTCCATACCTTATAATTCTCAGTTACAGATATGTAAATAAAACCCTTTTCTAACGATAACGGATATGAGCATATGTTGAATGGCATATAAAATGCTTAAGGGTTTCAAGTTAAGCAATTATAAAAACTTGTGATCATGTGATGCTCATTTTATCATTGGCCAAAACAGTTAATTTAAAACTACAGATAGAAAACATCTATTATTTCAGAGAATTTCATCCCCCTTCAGATTTGTTAGAGAATATTAACTAATAGTGTTCCCCCCTTAAAAATTTAAATAAGAACAATATAAAATAAGTAAAAAAAGTCCAAGAAAATTATAGACTGTAAAATGCGTGGAAAGCAAGTTATAGTAATGGAATTCTTTAGGGGGGTGCAGGAGACATATAAAATCGAAAATGCGACAAATAAAAGTCTCATAAGTATGAAAATTTTGAATTCATTGGTAAATTTTTATTAGAAATCACACAAAATATAAATAAGGGAAATATTTAAAAATTTAAGTAACCATCGGAAAATTTGGAGGACCTATAGAACATGCTATAGAAATCCAAAGCTGATCTAATAGTTATCAAATTTGTTCACTCAATTAGAATAGGAATAAAATATCTAAATAATTCTAAACCAGTTCCTAATTTATTTTTATTTATTTAAATTGATTTGATTTTTCCTTTGTAATGATGATTTGGAGAAAAAAATCCAAAACCATCATGCATAAAAAATATCCTTTTTTGAATTTTTAAAAAAGATCATAAAAATATAATACATTTTATATAAAAGTATCATAAACATAAAAATATTTTCGACCAGAACAGCACCGGGTATAACAACTGGTATAAAATAATTACAACTATTTACTTAGCTTCTATATACATAAATAAATACTGCACGACTTCAAATTACATAATCCTGAATAAATGAAAATAAAACCGTTTTTGTAGATATGACATGCTCTTTAACAGGCAAAATGAGTGAAATATTTATTTTCAAAGCTACAATGGGATATGAAAAAAGACGCATATTTATAAAAGTTCTTCAATGGCATACCGAAAAAAAAGCTTCAACCTCGAATATTAAATAATCTTATTTCATATCCTTTTGAAAAAATAAACATTAAAAAGTCAAAGAAATTTTAAGAACAAAGCTTTGAGGTTACAATATAGATATGAAAATTGGTTTTTGTATTCAACTTAAGAAACTTGCTAAAAATAAAACTGTAATTCACAGTTCATTCAGATATTAACATTAAGATAATTAACAAACATATTTATGCAAAATGAATATTTAACAATGTTTGAACTCTCTCAAAATTTTAGAATTCGTTTTGCAATTGAAATGACTTAATAAAATGTCCTTGATTCATCCACATTATAATTCATAACAAAATATTTATTTTGATGAAGAACAAAAGGCAGCAATAAGAAATTGTATGAAGAAATCTATTCTAGTCCTCCTGCAGCTTACATATAAAATTGCAACACAATTAATTCTAGATTTTGTAAAATTGAATTTATTACAGTTGAAAAATAAAAAGTTTGTATTAAAAAAAATTATAAAGTTCTTTTGTTTTTAAAGTTTTTTGTGAATCTGAATTTCGACGTTTAATAAACACAAACAGAACAACATTTTCTATAATAATATATCTAAAAAATATAGGCTTTGGATCTATTATAATAATCTAGCTGCAAACATGAAAGATGAACTTCAGTTTTTGTACAATGAGCAAATAATCTGCTCTCAATAAAATCTTCTTTATTGAAACACACACAGAAAATTTATGAATTGGTTTGTTCAAATGAAAATAACACGCATTACGAATTTGTAACTGCAAAGTTTTTGATTAATGCATAATATTACATTTAAAAGCATTTAATCTTCATTTTTTTATATCAAACTCTACTGTGGCATTAATTTTTACATATATAATAGTGTTTATAACTATATTCTTTATATTTATTATTATTCAGAAGCTTCTGAAGTCAATAATTGGAATAAGATGTGGGTTATGGGTGTAAGCAATAAATAAATAGATGAAATAAAAAAAACCCACAATTTTAATTCTACAGTATTTCTTTCAATGACGCTGGTGGTATTTTTACGATTTTATTTGGATCCAAGATTAAAAGAATTTCATTAAAAATGAAATTATCTATTTTTAGTACATTCATAAAACCGTATTATTTTTTTTTTCTTTTTCCTTTTCGATATTTAATACTTCTAATGCATTATTTTATAATTGCTTATAAATATTTGAAAAAAAAAAATAATTTTTAATCCAATTCAAACCAGTTGAGAATACTCGCATGAAATCAAAATTTAATCGAAATAAATGGATTAAATTGTAATTAAAATCAGAAAATGTTAAAATAATGTATTGTAAACAATGTATAAAATTTCAAACTTTACAAATAAAAAAAAGGGGGGGGGGAACTGATTACAAAATTTCATACTTATAAAGATGAAATGTCTATTAATTGCGTAATTATAAAGTAAATAAAGTATTATAATACTATTTAATACAAATTTTAAAGACTAAATTTAACCTGTTAATTGGGTATGACGAAATATTTCGTCATACACGAGCTACTACTGCAATGGGCTTGACGACATTTTTCATCATGGGAAATTGCCGTATGAGATATTACTTATAATTATGAAGAAAAAATTCACCATTGTGAAACGAGTTGAACAAAAGTTTATTCCACAGTTAACATGTTATGAGAGAAAGGAATATCTAACAATGATAATGTCTGAAAAAAAAATCATTTTGAATACCTTTTAAGCCAATCATTTTACTCACTTTCTCTAAAGTACTGTTTTATTTCTTTTTAAAAATTATAAGGAAATAAAGATTATAAGGATAGAATTATTTCTATGTTAGCGATATTCATCTTAAGAAGCATTTAGTTGAGTAATGCAAATATGGTAAAGGAAACCACAGGCAATGCATTTTGCAATGTGTTCCATTGTTTTCGTAATTTTTTTTATTATTACTTCTTTAGTAATATAAACATAAATTGGCATTGTATGGTTTTAAAACAATCCAGATAAATTCTTCTAAAAAAACGCAAGGGACAAAATAAAATAAGATAAGATTCTTAGTAAACAAATCAGCAGGACTGGAGAAGTTAAACAAGAAAATCAAACAGGAAAAAGAAATAAACATTTCTTACACATGTTCGAAACATTTTTGACATTTAATAAACAATCGCGACATAAAGAGAAAAACCGAAGTTCACATTAATTCAACATTTGAGTTTGTAATATACATCTGTAATGCTGATTTTTGGACAGTTAGACTTCGTTTTAAACAATTTAATTTCAAATAAATAAAAAGTATGGATAAGACTTGAAAATTTAAAATTTAAAAGGTGATGGATTAAGTTAAGAGAAACTTAATACTATTTAAAATGTAAGGTTGCAGATAGAAGTAATTGTATTCCATTATGTTTACCACAGAAATAAATTTAGTCTTAAAGTTGTAGAAAGTAAATGTTTCTAAGAGCGTTATAAAAATTTTCAAGTTAAAAAAACAGACGTGGCTTGTATTTATAATAATGTTTAGCAGAAATAATAGTATTTGGAAGAGTTAAGAAATACTGTTAAGTTGCGTTTATAAAAGTTTAATGTTGCAGTTTTAAAAAGGGATTTTTTTTAGAAAACATTGAAAAAATTTCTCAATAATAACATTTTTTAGTTCAATAAAAATAAATATCTTTCACTTTGTACTTAAAATTGTGAAGACATTACTCTATTACAACATTCGGAGATCTTCATAGTACGATAACACTCACTTTTACGAATTGAATATAATTATTGACATCATTTGACACTGAAATTTGATTCTTTGAAGAAATATAAAATTAGTATTTTGTTCTCAAATAAAGAGCGTCTTTGTAATTAAATTTCATTTTCAACTTTTGCATGAACTAGCATGCTCCAAAACCTTTTTTATTTATTTATTTAACATTCAATTAACTAAAAACTGAATCTCGTTTAATTAAGCTGGTTTATGAAAAATGAATAACAATTATAAGTATGAATGATAACATATTTTTTATAAGAAACACAGAGAGTAACTTAACAGAATGTAGTTGCTAATTCGTGCGTTTTGGAAAACTTACAACATACCGATCATAATATTCCCTCTTGAAGTAATCATACGATATATTTATTATGTTTATTCAACATATAAATATAATCATCTTCCTAGTAAAATAAAATACTGGTAATAAAATAAATTATTAAAACGTGTTTAAAAACACATTAAAGATTTTAGATACGTAGTTCAATGTGAAACTTGATCATTTATTTAAAATTCCATGCGTAATCTAAGATTAAAATATGGCCTTGCATTAATGGCATTTTAGTTTCATGTATACCCTAAAATATCAAAATGCCAGTTTCAACAACATTGGAAGGGGGAAAAAGCATCCATTTGCTATCCAAGTCGTAATAGAAATAGAGACAAGAATAAAAAGAATTTCTATATTAGCAAATACAGAATTACTGCACCATAGACTTATTAAGAATGGCATGCCGATTCCATCCAACAAAACTAAAAAGAACATCAAAAATTGAACAGAGCAGAAACTTTTATCATTTAATATCTATGATAAGGGAAAAAAAGTGATCAGGCATACGCAACTTTCGGAAGCGGCAAAATTTTGCAATCTCTGACACAAATGCATAAAGTATAGAGATTTCTTCATTGAAAAGATCTCAAATCAACATGGTTGAAAATAAAACAATACTGTTCCTGTAAAACCAGCTTCCCCGAAACATCGATAGATTTGCGGTGAAAGCGGCAGCATCGTGCCGCCACCAGGCCAGCTCCCCGCGTTTCTGCTGGCGTCCGCCCGATGACTATCACGGGGTGTGCGCCACACGGGTATTACGAGGTACAGTACCTGGAAGGAGTCGCACAGCGGGGTGCCGATGGTAGGTGCTGATAACGACACTGCCTCTTCCTTTCAGAAATACAGGTAATGCCAGCATCGAATTTCAGGAACGACGTTTTTGAGACAGATCGGAAGAAAATGGATGACCGTTTTAAAACAGCGGGAAAGCAGCAGGTGACCGTCTGAAGCCACTTAAGTGCGGAATTCGGTTCATAAATGTCAGTCTGTGTCTACACTGGGGAAAAAAAACGAAAGCGTAAACAACGATGGGAAAGAGAGAGATACTGCACCCTCGAATTTTGCTTTACGCTCTACAGGTTGAATGTGAGATTTTTTTAAGAAAGATTGAAAGAGAAGGATAACGAGATAGAAAGGAAATTTGATAATTTATAGGCTTATTAAAAATATGGATATTATAAAATTTAATAAATGTATTGTTATTTAGAAAATTCTACAATATTTCCAGATATTTTAGGATTTAATTTAACTAGTCAAATACATTTAAAAGTATAAAAATTTTAGATTGTTTCATATACAATGAAAAAAATAACAATAACTTAACAACTATAGCAATAACTATTACAATTGAACAATAATGTTATTCAATAAGATTCATACGATGTAATAGACACGAAAAGTTTATCTGAATATAACCTCGAGTGATCAGATGATCGAAAAACGCACGGTTTCTTTGTATTAAGTCCATTGCATGAAAAATAAAGCATGACGAAAGGGAGTAATATAAATTTTAGGGGAATCTGCTAAAATTAATACTCATACATTTAACTTATACGGTGCAAATGGGAGCTAAAAGTAAAGGTTTTTAAGGGAGTATCTCAATTATATAAGGGTAAAAGATTAAAAAAAAATATTTTATATTAGTGGAACTTGGCTAATGAGAACTTTTTTCATTTGAATTTTTCAACGATTTCTTATGTTTTCGTTTAATATAATTTTAATAGCATCAGTCTTGTATAATTTTGAATGATTGGAAAATTTAATTTGGTTCCACCAGTATTAAATTATCAAAATTATTTGAAGTCCAATTGTTTAAAATTAACAACAAGTCAATTCAGAGTAAATTCAACAACAAAAAAAAAAAAAAAAATGTAAGAATGAAAATTAATTTTAAAACATCTATGATAAATAATGTTATAAATAAAAAATTATCCAAACTTGTATTTAAAAAGAAGTTATAGCTTAAGATATAACATTAAATAAGATTTTATACAAATTTAAAATTACATTTTAATCTTTTAACATTCAGTTAAAAAAATACATATATAATTTTAAACAGCAGTTACATAGAAATATGAAAACTGAAACTGATAATTGTGACAGCCATGTTAAAACAAAATAAAAATATAAATATTGCTTGTTCAATTTGAATAAAATATTGAACATATACAATAAAAGCTCGAGAAATTCAAAAGCAACTCTTTTAATGTGCGAATTTTCAAATACAAAAAATAAAATTTGAAAATAATTCTTTTACTGAACATTTTAGTTTTAATAGTGAAAACTTTCATTTATATTTTTATATTATTTTTATCACTTTCGTGCTTTAATTTTTAAAAAACTTTTAAAGCAAGTTTAAAAAATATTAGTGTTTTTTTTTTTTTTTTTTTTTTGTCAATAAAATAAATGGAAGAAAAACTAGTGAACATTCCAAATCTACATCAAAAAAACTTACTCACAAAAAGTAAACGAAACTTAAAGTTAAGAACTAGAAATTTTTGAAAATGAAATTAAAATTAGCTTTTAATTGTTTTAGCAATAAGAAAATTATCGGTAATAGTTTATCATACACAATGATAAAAGTTCGCTCGTATTGTTTTAAACTATTTTAACTATGAAAAATAATAGTGTAGTCAATTTTCTGAATCTAGCACTGAGACAATACAAATAATTCAGAAAAAGAAAGATTATTTCTAGCAGTATCATTAATAAAAAACGAGTAAAATAATTTTCAGCTATAGAAATAACAAATTGGAAGTACTAATTATCTCCTCGTGACTTTTCCGCATTCTTTAAAGTCTGTTCTTAAAATTTGAAGTGAAATTAAATCTTACGTATTTCAAAATCATTCACTTTATTAATGTTAATATTATCAAGCGTTTTAATCAAGCAAACGGAATCCAAACTTATTTCTGGAAACTTAACAGATTAATTACGAAAAATGCAAATAAAAACAGTAATATTTTATTAAATTGTAATTTTGTAAAGAAACATAATGGGAAGCATTTCTTCTAAATAGAGAAATACAAAAAGAATTTCAAAAATGATATCTTAAAAGCACTGAGTGCTAAAAGAAAAGTAGTTTGAAAAGCTTCTTTTTTTAAAGTACAGACTAAATAACGCAACTGCAATTTTTATATGCTCAGTTCGTTTGAAAATATTGTGTTAGGAACTTATTTAAGAAATATAAACTTAATGCGGAAAAAAATTTATTTCATTTAGCAAGGTAAAATTACAAAACGTAACAGGATTCGTTTTTTCTTAATGATTTGCTTTTCTTGATATTTTATTTGAAAACGAAGTGAAACAATGAAAATTTACAAAATTATATCTAACAAAAGTTGTGTAAATTTCCAAACATTCCTTTTGAAATTAGGAAGTCAAATATCATCAATAATCTCATTTTTCGCATAAAAATTGTATAAGCGAATATGTATAAATCAGTAGATTGCACTTACTGTTTAACATTTTACTTATAGCAGATCATATTAGATATCTGCTATACTTACTTACAGCAGATCATATTAGATATTTTACACAAAACTAAGGGATTTAACAGCTTAAGAAGTTTTTTTTTTTTTTTTCAAAACTCAGATAAATTTTTTATTATTATTATTACTATAACACCCATTAATTTTTTTATAAGCAATGAAAATCTTTTTGAAGATATTTCTCAATATGTAAATATTTTGAAACTTAGAACACGATACGTCTGCATAAAAAGCACCACTAAAACTATGCTCTACTCCTTTGCTTCCATAAACGAAAATATTCCTTTTTTACTGACGCACTGAAAAAAATAATAATAAAAAAAGCCAGGCGGATATCTATATTTAAATTTTAGATCGCATTTTTTTCTATCCCCCCCTTTCTTTCCAGCAAAGTTGAAAATAAACGCAGGATTAGCATACAACGCGTGAGTAAACAAGAATGAGACTATACAGAGCAATAAGGGGACTATCATCACTCACCTGTGTCTTTCTCCAAAAGTCAAGTTTCGCCTACAGACGCCACTCGGCTCCACCCCCTTTTACGAGTGGGGTTTGGCTTCACTGTTCACACTTGTCTCATTAGAAAGCACCGGCGTGACAACCTTATCCCCTTATTTTCCATAGCCTGACTCTCTTTCAATTTTCTCCACTATATTTTTATATTTTTTTTTTCTCCTTTCAACTGTGTTCTCCATCAAAGGTCGTGGACCCTGTCGTTACCTACGAACCAATGGCAGCCACACGCGGACGCAGGTAATGTGTTATCCGGGGGAAAACGATCGACGGAGCGCGGTTGGACACGGCGAAGAAGAATGGGCGGCAACCACCACAAGGCGCATGCCGACGGTGGTCGCGTTAAAAGATCCCGCCCCCTCGCTTCGCAGGGCTCGTTAAGATCAGATCGAAGCCTCAGCAAGAAGTAAAACAACAGAGGAGAGAGGGACTTGATATCACAGAGAGAAGACGCATTTCACAGAGAGCAGACGTATCCCCTTCTAGGCATCGTTAAAATCAACTTAAAAAAATATCAAACATGCTGGTCCCACCTGATATGCTCTCTGCTCAATCTAAACTTCTTTATCAACTAAATAAGTTCTACGGCGAGCGGGTACAGGTGCGTAAAGCCAATATAGCCAAGGCTGTGAGAGAAGTATGTAAAGTGGTTCAAGATGTGCTGAAAGAGGTTGAGGTCCAGGAACCCAGATTCATTTCTTCACTGAATGATTGCAACGGACGTTATGATGGTTTCGATGTGATATCCCCAACAGAATTCGAAGTCGTACTTTACCTGAACCAGATGGGCGTGTTCAACTTCGTCGATGACGGATCTTTACCAGGATGTGCAGTACTGAAACTCAGCGATGGTAGAAAACGGTCCATGTCTCTTTGGGTCGAATTCATTACGGCTTCTGGATATTTGTCTGCTAGAAAGATACGGTCCCGTTTCCAAACATTGGTGGCTCAGGCCTGTGATAAATGCAGTTACAGAGACATTGTCAAGATGGTGGCCGACACGACGGAGGTGAAGCTGAGAATACGAGAGCGCTATGTGGTTCAAATCACGCCAGCCTTTAGATGCAGTGGTCTTTGGCCACGTTCAGCAGCACATTGGCCAATACCTCAAATTCCATGGCCAAACCCGAACTTAGTGGCGGAAGTCAAGACTGAAGGATTTGATCTTCTCTCCAAAGAGTGCATTACTCTGCAAGGCAAACAATCTTCAATGGAAGGTGATGCATGGGTGCTGAACTTCAGCGAGGCGGAAAACCGATTATTACAGGGTGGATGCCGCAGCAAATGTCTTAGCATTCTGAAAACGATGAGGGATCGGCACCTAGATCTTCCAGGAAATCCTGTAACCAGTTATCATATGAAAACCCTCGTTTTGTATGAATGTGAGAAGCATCCCCGTGAAATAGAATGGGATGAAACATGTCTTGGTGATCGACTGAATGGCATTCTCCTGCAACTCATTTCATGCCTACAATGTCGTAGATGTCCACATTATTTTCTGCCACAACTGGATCTCTTTAAAGGAAAATCAGTGAGTTCTCTCGAAAATGCTGCAAAGCAATGCTGGCGATTAACGCGAGAGCTACTTACAAACCCAAGATCCTTCGAAAAATTGTGATGATGCAAACAGCATGCGACACTTAAGATCCCAAAGGAGGAGAAACAAAACTAAACCAAGCAACGAAATTTATTTAAAGTGGGATTTAGTGCAATTTTTTAAAACTAAAAATCGATTATTCAAATTTCAGGACAAAGTGTTTAGAGATGTGTTGAAAAGTTTTATTATTTCTGTTTTGAATTTCAATATTTATCTTATCAAATGAAAGTTTAGGGAGCCAGTATAATGTTTATTGTTTTAAGTTTTTATTGAAAATAACAATGATATGGAGTGTTGCGCAACTACCAATTTAGATTATATAATCGAAACCTACAATTCATAAAAAGTATAATCATATTAGAGAATTGAAAAAAAAAAATATATATATATATAGAACATTTCCCAGTTTAGATACAGGACAATATAATATCTTGTGATGATATAACAACGATAAAAGTGATTTTAAGTGTGTTTTGTACATTTGCTTTTAGTGAACATTGATAGAGAAACTATTGTGTAACTTTGATGCAATGATGATTTCTTAGATATTTAAATTTATATAACATGTACTCTGAATGTTGTGATGCTCGTCATAAATGTATAGAGCTTTATGTGTACAGCTTGATTTGTACAGAAATACAGCCAGGTAGATATAATGTTTTGGTTATTCTTTTTATTCCTTTATTACATTAGAAATAGATTTTTAAAATATAATATTTTTTAGTTTATAATGAAGAAAAAGCTTTTAACTTTTATTTATTAAAATTTCATTTGAAAATTTAAGAGGAAACAAAAGAAACGTTTAAAAAATTACACATTTTTAAATGAGCTAATTAATGTATAACAAAAATATAAGAATACGGATTAATTAAACAAGAAAGTACTTCACATTAACGAAACCAATTTAATAATAAATTCCAAGTTTTAAACATCGTGGCTCAAGTGAAATTGAGTTAAACTCAGTGAATTATAATATCTTCTATTATTTATCGATAAATATATTTTTTAATTGCTCTAAAAACATGATCAGTTTACATTTATCATTTCAAAACCGATATATATTTTATTTTATTTTATTATAAAGTGATAAATTAGTAAATACTAAATCCACGTTTATATGTCAAAGTATGAAGTTTTCAAGATGTATAACTTCAAATTGTAAAAAATTAGTTAGGTTTCAAGGTAATTTCTAAACTTATTGCTGTAAAATGATACTCCGAATTAGAAAAATGCCACGTTATTAGAAAAATGAATACTCCGAATTAGAAAAATG